>VDFB02270651.1:608553232-608722543 GCA_007258455.2 Sequoia sempervirens | reverse complement strand
AAAATAAATCTATAAAAAATCCAATTTTCTCATAATGCGAGCACGTTTTGAAGAATTATAGATATGAACATTTTAGCAAGAATGAATGAGTTTCAATTTTTTTTCTTTTAACATGTAATAATGTGAGCGTGTTATAACACGCTCACGTTATGGGCTCGTTGTGGCCGAGCCTCAGGCTTGGCACACAAAGCCATAACACGAGCACATTATAACACACTTGTGTTATGGGCTCGTTGTGGCCTAGCCTCAGGCATGACACACAAAGCTATAACGCGAGCGCGTTATAGATTTTCAAAACTTTTTTTTGAAAGTGGCCACAAATTTGCTATCCATCTCCATGCACCTGCCCAAGGTACATAGTAGATGTTCTATTTTTGATGATTAATTAGTCTTTGTGCTAATATTTCTTATTCACTGAATCACACACCTGGTATTTCAAGTTCTTCTAATATTTGGTATACCTTTTTTTCTTTCTGGTTAAAAGCATACATGATGTTTTATTTTTCCTATTCTTTCAATTCACTAAAAATCATGTGAGGTAGTTGTACCTCAAAAACATTTAGAGAATATTCATCTCATCTAAAGATTAATAGTTAGAGTTGTTGGGTTAATTTTTCTACACCTTCTAGGTGTTCAATTGTTGATTCTCAAGGTGTCAAATCTATTAACCAACAATTTACATGCCTTAGAAATAAATGAGCTTTACACATTTTTTCATTTGTATTCAATTAAGTCATTTATATTGAATGGTTTAAGGGGATTTTTAAACATGTATCTTACATTTTGAAATTATAAATTTAATTCAAATTCACTTATATCTAAATCATGGATCCATGCCCTCCATATCCACCCACTCCACCTTGTAACCCCCCACCTCTAGCACCTCCATATGATGGTGCTCACTTTCGAGAACAAATCGATGTAAATGTTAGAACCATTCAAGATCAAGTTAACACTATTTAGAATGAAGAATGTGTTCCACCATATTTGAGGCATTTTGCATCAAATATGTAAAATTTTGTTGATGTTGTTAGGTCTATTGATGTGGAGTTAGATGAGCATCAACAATGGCTAGAGGAGAGGAGATAGTCCCATTCTAAAAAGGAAAACATAAAGAAATGAAGAGATGCAATGAAGAGCTGCAAAACTTTATTAAGACCATGATCTTATTTTTATAAAGAATTTGACCTTGGATGGATATTTTATAAATAATTTTGTTGTATGGCTATTTTATAAAGGATTTGGTTGGATGGATATTTTTAGTGTTGAATGTATGAATATAATAGTATAACGACGAGACAAAAATTTAGTAATAAATATTAAATAATCTATTAATTTAGTGTTTGTTCATATATAGTGTTTATTCATGCATCATGGTTGAGTGATATCTTATTTGTTGATCATAATTATTGTATAGATTTCACATGAACAATCTAATGAAAATGTATCTTGTTGTCTTGTAAGGATTTTGTTTGAAGGTTGCATCAAACCCCTATGGTGTACATAATGTTCTTGTTTATGTATCATGGTTGAAAGATAATGATTCTTATTCATGATGATTTTGTAGTGCAGGAAAGTGTATACCCTTGCATTTTCACACTTGTTTGGACCTTCCTTGCTTTATTTATCCGTATTTATGTCTTAATTGGTCCTATTTTTCATCCACAAGCCTAATAGATTATATCTTTTTATGGCTAATCTTGAAAAACATCAAAGGATAAATGATAATTTACTGAGTTTAGCTATGTCCTTGATTTTTGGTATTGGGACTAAAAGGCCACCTAGGGCGTCTTTTTCCTCCAAAGGTCTTGGGACCTTGTTTTCAAATGTGCCTTGGATGGCCCACCCTTTTTGGAGTCTATGCCCTGACTTTCAAGCCTCGAGACTAAGATGACACCTAGGGTGTCTTAGTCCCTCTTAGGTTATTTTCGAGATTTAATTTCAAATCTTGGTGGGATTTAGCCTCCTTTAATTAATTAATTCATGTCAACTTTTTGTGGTGTAATTTTGGGATTTTAAGCATGGATAAGTATAAATACAAGGTTGATTCACTCATTTTCACCTAGTGCTTTTTTGAGAGTATTCCTAATAGCATAATTGAGTTCATAAGAACATTCAAGAGAAATTCATCAAGAATTTGGAGCCATCATCAAGATTCAAGCATCATGTCAAAGATATTCTTGCATCATGTGTGATTTTGAGCTAACATTTGTGATGTAGGGTGTTGATTCAAGCAAGCAATTCAAGTCAATATCTATCAAGCATTTATTCAATGTAAGATCTACATTCAAGCTAGCCACTTCACACAAGTTTATAAATTTCATAACAAGGGTTTGCTGAGCAGCAACATAGAACTTTGTTCATTCATCATTTCCCTCCATTATTTCCTTTCATTCAAAGGTTTAATTACCAACAAAGGGTTTGACCAAGGAAAATCCCCATTTACTAACAATCAACAAGTTTTTCCCCTCTTGTGTGTTTATGTTTGTAGATTTAGGTTGAAGACTTGAAGATCATTTGAAGTACAAAGTTGTAAAGTTGCAAAGTTGCATTAAAAAGTTGTCATCTTCATGAAAAGTTACCTATAGGCCAGATCTGGAAGCTTCAGAACTTGACATTTGAGGAGTTGCAGACATTGAGCCTCAAGATTTTTTTGAAATTGTTGAAAGTTTAGATCAAGACTAAGACAATAGTAAGGGGGTCTTAGTCCTCCTAGAGGTATTTTTCAGAGATTCCTTTAGATCCGATTCCAACATCTGAAGATTCTATATTTTCCCCAAAAAATAGCACCGAGACTAAGAAAATAGTAACGACATATTAGTCCTCCTCAACATATTTTGACAACATTTTTGCATTTCTAGAATCCTTATCACATTTCCAAAATTCCCAAGTACATACATCCTAACTTACTATTACTTAATTTTTTCATTCACACTTACTATTTGGCTTGCATTACTAGGTTTTGTGAGTTGAATCTTTAGTTGTTTTTTCCAAGCTTTTGCTTGGTGGTGAACCCTTAAAAGCCTAAGGAATATTCCTAGGTATCCCTTATTGAGAATTGAATCGCCTTTGTGTTGATAGTCAATTCAATTTGAGATCCTAGGTTTCCTTGAATGAACCATCCCCTTATAGAGAAAAATCCAAGATTAGGGACCCCTTTCTTGCATTGTGAGTCCCTTTTCCATAGCAACATTTTTCAAAGGGTTCATTTTGGTGAACCCAACATTTCGGACATTCATTTTCTGATTTCGAGTTTGCTAAGGCCCTAGATCTAGGTTGCATTCATTCTTGCATTGTATCTTGCATTAGTAAAAGTGCATCTAGGGTTTCTCATATTTTCATTAGTGAAAGTGCATATAGGTTGCATTTTTTATTTCTTGCATCATCTTATCTCATTGAAAAACTTAAAAAGTGCATTTTCAATCATCCTAATTGCATTCAGGAACATTGCTATTGCATTCAAAATTAAAAAAAGAAAGAAATTGCATTCAACCTTGCATTCAATTACTTGCCATTAGTTACTTTTTCTTGCACTCATTTGCACACTTTATTGTTTCTAAACATTAGGTCCCTGAGTGGGCAACCTGGAAACACTGTCACCAACCCAGATTTTGTTGCTTTTTCTAGAAAAAAACATTAGTGGGACTAAAATGCCCTTACCAGCTTCTTAGTCCCTCTGTAGGTTTTTGGCTTAGAACCCTGTCTAAGTTTTTTGCTACCTATTTCAATTTATAGAACCTAAAAATTCCTTTAGCAGGATCAAGAAACCCTTACTAGCATCTTTGTCCCTGTGGATTTTGAAGTTGCAGTTTTTAGAGATTAAATCTGCTTCGTTGTGCTTTTGTTTGCTACTTTCAATTTTTTGTTACAATTTGCAATAGTACTGTTAACTCAAGTGATTGTGTTCATTGCACTTTATTTGGTTTATCCATTGCATGAGTTGTGCTATTTGGTGTCCTACTACTAATACTATGGCGAGGCAAAGTGCCAGACTCTTGGCATCACATGAAAAAACACTCGATGTGTATCTTGGGTTATCTAGCTCTCTTACTTCTAGTGTTGGTACTAGTTCATTAGGTATGGATCATACCTTTGATAAATCTTTTGCTATGCCTACTTTACCTACAAGTGCTATCCTAAGTGTTCAAACAATGGTTGATCATATCCCTCAAGAAAACATAATAAAAATGCATGAAGACTTAGCCCATTTACAAGATAGCATGAGTACTAAAATTTTTTCCAACACCATTATACCTACCATGGATAGTATTCCCCGCATGATGGAAAGTGATGAAGGACTGGAAGTTGTGCATAACATAGCTCACATCTTTGGAAAACATCTTCCTTCCACTACCAATGGTGCTCAAACTTCAAATAATGTAAAAACATGGTGGAATTCAAATTCCTCCCCTTCAACCATAACCTCCATTCCCACCTATACAAATCCTCAAGTGACCACAATGATGCAACTAACTAGTAATATTCTTCCTACCTCAAACATTTCCACTAGTGCTCCTTATACCTATGTGGCATCTAACCTTATGTGTCCTCCCATAAGCTAGATCCATTTACTTTTCCTTCCAACACATACACGCCACCACCATATTCACCTCCATCCCAAACCATAAACAATTACCCTATCATCAACCACCTTTTACAAAACCTTTCATCCCTTCAACGTCAAGTTTCCACCATAAATCAAAATCAAAATGGTCCACCTTCATACTATGTCAAAAGCAACCCACTATCTTTGGAGATATTGAGAACTTTGGTGCCACAAGGTATAGAGATCCCTAGTTTTGAGAAATATGGAGGAAAGGGAGATCCTACATTAATTCCTTTACTGCTTTGTGTTGTGACTTTATCCTTGAGGACAAACTTTTGGCAAAGCTTTTTCCTTGATCCTTGAAAGATGTTGCCTTGGACTAGTTTTCTACATTACCAAATAACTTAATTCATTCATTTAATGAACTTGTTGAAGCCTTTATTAACCATTTCCAAGAGCATATGGTTCCTAAAATGACATTAGCTAATTTGACGAGATGTAAACAAAATAATGGTGAAAAAGTCACTAACTTTATTTCACATTACCAATCGTTTTATTCCCAAATTAGTGTGAAGATTCCCGATCCTCATCTGCAAAAGATGTTCACAAAAAATTTATAAAGAAAGATACAAGACAAGCTTACCATGATGAAATTCCCTTCCTTCATGCACTTATGAACTGCCCTTCAAGATTATCAAAATTTTGTAGGTAGTCATGAACCAAAAACCTCCTCTACCCATCCTGAAAAGTTTGAATCTTCAAACCAAAATACCTACCATCCTTTCAAAAGAAAAAATAAAAATTTCCTTCAACTAAATTCTTCCTCCCACCCTACCCAACAATTTGATACCCAAGTGGCTGCTATAAAGAAGAGTAATCCTTTTATCTTTGGGGATCCACAAAGACAATTTACTCCCTTACCCGATACACTTCAAAATATCATGACTCAACTAATAAACAAAAACATGCTTACCTTACCTCTTGTTTGACCTCTCGAACCTAGCAATCCATTACCTCTGAGATTTAGACACAATGCCCATTGTGCTTATCACCAACAAAAATGACATGATAGAAAACATTACAAGCGTCTTAAACATCTTGTGCAAGACCTCATTGATTCTAATCATATTCAAATTGGAGGTGTGAATGACAATGTTAATAAATTTTTAGCTCCTCCTAACCAAAACTTGCAAATCTTTCCCAATTCCATGCCTAACCATAATATTTCATTTGTTCAGGCAAGTGAAACTAAGCTTGGTGTGATGAGCATCGACACAGATAATGATAACATGAACAATAATGAACAAAATCCTATACAAAATCCTATGGATACCAATGACCAAAGTTCTATTAGCACAATGATAGGAGTGATTGAAATCGAGCCTCATAAACAAAAACCATAATTCCCATTGATGTTACTTTCTTTTCAAATGAAACAATAAAAAATGCACCCAATGGTCCTCTTTACATGGCCAGTAGAATCAATGACAAACCCACCCCTAGGATTTTAATTGATCTCATTTGTGGAGAGAATGTGATCATAGAGGAACTCTTATATGTGCATGAACTCACTCAAGATAGATATGATAAACTAAAAGAATGGATTAAAACTCATGATAGTTTTGCTCATGCTACGATGGGCTTGATCACACTCCCTTTACAAGTAGGACCGAAGAAATTAAGTGTATCATTATCTATCATCTCTAATTCAGATCAATTTCATGTAAAGTTAGGCTAAAAATGGCTTCTCTCCATGAATTCAGTCCCATATGTTGTCCATAAGTTCTTAAAGTTTCTATTTAGTAATGAAATATTCACTATGAACCATAGTGGCTTTAGACCTCTGTCTTCCCATGGAAATTTTTCCTTAGACTATTTTTGGCCTAAGCCCATGGAACCTATAAGACCCCATGAGGACTTCCTTTTCCTATCCTACCAAAATTTAAGATCAAAATCCATATCCAAATTTTCCCTTGAAAATTTTCCTCCTCCACTCCTTAAAGAAAACAATATTGAGCTTAAATCCCTTCCGACTAACAAAGACCCATCCATAAAAAATCCCTTTACTAGTCCCTACAAAAGGAGAAGAGAAACAAACAAGTCATAATCTGCCTCCTAAGAAAATTTATAAAGCCAAAGAGAATGTGGTTGAACAACCTTCCATGGTTTCTTTTGTTCTTCTCTCACAAGAAGAAAAGGAACCTATGGTTGACAAACTTGATCCTACACAAATGCAACTTGAAAATTGTAATTGAAGAAAAAAATACTAGAGAGCGTAGGCGTAGACATCATGGTATTGCTCAAAAGATGAATGAAGAGAACAACATAGAAAATCAAAATTTGAACTTGATGGAAGTAATAAATGATGAGTCTCCTCTATTACCAGAACCAATAGATCCTACATCTCCAACACAAAAAGGACCAACATCTTCTATGGATATTATCATTCATCCTTCTACTACAATTAACTTGGATGACGATGAAGAAACTACTAAAATTGATGAGGAAGTGTATAATGAGTTGAATTTTTTATTTTCCTCTTTTATGAGCTTAGACGATAACAACCGTGATGATCCTCCTAAACCAAGTGATTCACCACGTGTTGAACCTAGTGATTCTCCTAGTACAACACTTGGCATGATCCCTCTCGCTAGTGATATGCATTCTACATATATCGAACAAAAATAGGATGCAGATGACCTACTGGATGGTTGACTCGCATGTGCTTTACTAGTATTTTTTCTTTCTTTTTAGGTTAATTGCATGTGTAATGTGATCCCCCATATTGTTTAATGTTTCCCCTCTATGTGCATTCCTCTATTTGTACCTACATTCTTCTATATGTCATAATCTTTTTTTCCTTTTCATTGGTCTTTATCTTTTCTTTACCTTTCTATTTTGTCTTGTGTTTTCCTTTTGGTGATGACTCAAGGTGTCGAGACACCCTATGTCTCTTCCATGTTGACCCATAATATTTTTCCTCATCTTTTCTTTTCCTTTCATTTTTGTCTTGTGTTTCCTTTTGGGGATGATGCAAGGTGTCAAGACATTCATGTTTCTTCCATGTTGACCCAAAACATTTTTCTTTGTTTTTGCTCTCTTTGTGTCATTCTTTCAGTTTGATGTGTATTTGGGGAATGATGATAGTTCCTAGCTCTCCAATATCATTGCAGTAAAGACATATACTGACCCTAAATCCATAGATCCCTTATGTGTTTCTTGGGGGCAACCCTCTTTTCCTTTTTTATGTTTAGCTACTTTAAAGTAATCAATCACAACATGGTGTTTAGCAATTTCTTTAGAGTGAGGGCATACATTGGAATTATTTTGGCATGATTTCATTTGCATTTTTTCCATGTTCCTTGATGTGGTTTTCTTACTTCATGTAATGTGTTTTTATCTTTGTGGTGACATTGGGAGTAATGTCCTTCAAGAGCTTGATCTATCTTAGCATATTACATTCCTCTTAGTGGTGATGTGACACACGACATTCCCTAAGTTGCAAATATTTTATCCTTTGGTTGGTCCTCTCTTGGAGACATTAGGAACAATGTGCCCTAAGATTAAGACCTCACATGAACTAAGTAAAATTCCTTCAAACATCCCTTTTTCTTGTTACATGCATTTTTTGTACCTTATTAAAGTCATGGAGGTATGGCTTCAATATGGTTTCTTGGGGCTCAACTAGTGAACAACTAGCTTCACTAGCCCTTGTGAGCATGCATTTTTGTTCTTATCATAGTCATGGGGGTATGAATTTGATATGGATCTCTTGGGGCTCACCTTGTGGACAACTAGCTTCACTAGCCCTTGTGAGCATGCATTTTGTTTGCATAGTGGACAACACGTTCCACTTGTAAACATTTTTTTTGGACAAACAACCTAGACCCAATCCACAATGCATTGGATGGCCAGTCAAAGCTTGATTCGTTGCATTTTTCTTTTTCCTTTTTCCTTTTCCTATCTTTTATGGTGTATGCTTGTGATCTGGTTATGGCTTCATATATCATCTACAAGTGTGTTCCTTTATGCCTATGTTGGTTTTTCATATGATATTGATCCTGGGGGATTGGCCAACCTCTTGGTTATTGTCATCCTATCTTACTAGAATTTGTACATTTGAACCACTCTTGATTGTATGGTTGGCTACTTTAGTTTGAGTTTGAAGCAAGTTCATCCTCTCACTAAAGTGGGGGATAAATGTAATGTATGAAAATGCATACCCTTGCATTTTCACACTTGTTTGGTCTTTCCTTGCTTTATTTATCCCTATTTATGTCTTAATTCGTCCTATTTTGCATCCACAAGCCTAATAAATTATATCTTTTTATGGCTAATCAAGACAAATATCAAAGGATAAATGATAATTTACTGATTTTGGATGTGTCCTAATTTTTTGTATTGGGACTAAGATGCCACCTAGAGCATCTTTGTCCTCCAAATGTCTTGGGACCCTATTTTCAAATGTGCCTTAGATGGCACACTTTTTGGAGTTTGTACCCCGAGTTTCAAGCATCGGGACTAAGATGCCACCTAGGGCGTCTTAGTCCCCCCCAAGTTATTTTTGGGATTTAATTTCAAATATTGGTGGGATTCAACCTCCTTTAATTAATGAATTCATATGTTAGCTTGTTGTGGTGTAATTTTAGGATATTACGCATGGATATAAATACAAGGTTAATTCACTCATTTTTACCTAAGACTTTTGTGAGAGAATTCCTAATAGCATAATTGAGTTCACAAGAACATTCCATAGAAATTCATCAAGAATTTGGAACCATCATCAAGATTCAAGCATCATGTCAAAGATATTCTTGCATCATGTGTGTTTTTGAGCTAACATTTGTGATGTAGGGTTTTGATTCTAGCAAACAATTCAATTCAAGATCTATCAAGCATTCATTCAATTCAAGATCTACATTTAAGCTAGCAACTTCATACAAGTTTCTAGATTTCATAACAAGGGTTTGGTGAGTAGCAACATAGCACTTTTTTCATTCATCATTTCCTTTAATTATTCCATTTCATTCAAAGGATTAATTATCAACAAGGGGTTTGACCAAGGCAAACCCCCATTTACTAATAATCAACAAGTTTTTCCCCTCTTGTGTGTTTTTTTTGCAGATTTAGGTTGAAGACTTGAAGATCATTTGAAGTGAAAAGTTTTAAAGTTGCAAAGTTGCATTGGAAAGTTTTCATCTTGATGGAAAGTCACCTACAAGCTAGATTTGGAAGTTTCAAGACCTGAGATCTAAGAAGAGTTGTAGACATTGAGCCTTAGGATCGTCTTAGTCCTCCTAAAGGTATTTTTTCAAAGATTCCTTCAGATCTAGTTCCGACATCTAGAGATTCTATATTTTCCCCTAAAAATAGTAGTGAGACTAAGACAACAGTAAGGGCATATTAGTCCTCCTCAGCATATTTTGACAACATTTTTGCATTTCTAGAATTATTATCACATTTCCAAACTTCCTAGGTACATTCATCGTAACTTGTTGTTACTTAATTTTGTCATTCACACTTAATATTTGGCTTGCATTACTAGGTTTTGTGAGTTGAATGTTAAGTTTTCTTTTCCAATATTTTGCTTGGTGGTGAACCCTTAAAAGCCTAAGGAATCGTCCTAGGTCTCCCTTGTTGAGAATCGACTCACCTTTTTAAAGATAGTCAATTTAACTTGGGATCCTAGGTTTCCTTGAATGAACTATCCCCTTTTAGAGAAAAAACTAGGATTAGGGAACCCTTTCTTGAATTGTGAGTCCCTTTTTCATAACAACATTTTTCCAATGGTTCAAATTTTATACCTTTTACATGAAGGATCTAATGACATGTTATTAAGCTTGAAGGTTTTAGCGGCATGAATGTTGAATTGGGGCGAACCCACAAAAATGGTTTAAAATTGGAGTGAGGAAGGAAAAGATGAAAAAGATGACCCCATGCCAAAAAAAATATTTTTGAGGTTCGAGAAAACTAATAGATTTGAATGAACCAAAAGAGGGTTTTCTAGAACCTGGGTTCGAGTGAACCCATTCAATGCAAGTTCCCACCATCCCACCAAAAAACAAAATGAAACCCACTTTTTGAAAGGGGATTTGAATGAACCCTGGTTCGCTCGAACCCCTAGGGGTTCACTCAAACCCCCCTGGTTCAAGCGAACCCCACTTTTATCACCTTTCTACTCTCTGGCACCAAAAAAAAAAAAAAGATTTTTTTCCCTTCAAAGCTCGGGTTGAGGATGAAAATGGAGGAGACTTCACAAACCCAACTAGAATTAGGTATTCCTCAGAACGAGCTATCCAATGACTATAATTTTAATATGTTTTGGTTTTATTATGTATTTGTATTTTTAGTTTTATTAAACATAGGTTTTTCACCAAAAATCAAGTTTTTTGTTCTGCAAATGTGGAAAAATAGAAGATTATCAAAAAAAAAATTTGAAAAATATGAGTGCACTAGATATTGAGGTCCTTGATCCAACAAAAACAAATGAATTTTGATGCATACAAAAAAAGTTACCCATTATACGGTCCGCCTATGTCTGAATTGTAATTGGTTTGACTTCAAAACTTGATTAAAGAAAAGATATTCAATAAAAAAATATCTAACCAATTGGAAGCACTAGATATCAGAGTTAAAAATCTAAATTCAAAAGAATTAGAATTTTATCCTTCATGGAAAAAAAATTATGCATTATACGGTGAGTGTCACTCCTTAAAAATGTTGTTTTTTGAAAAAAACTAGTTTTTGAAGGAGATGGAAAAGGAAGTGCAATCTAATTCCAAAAAAATAAAAATATATATTTAGAATCTATAGAAAAATGCCACAAATCACTAGTTCACATCATCTTCAACTTCCTCATGGTTTAGCCACTATAGGTGCCCGAAAGTGAAGATTTAGTTAGAAAAAGTTATTTAAGTGTCCAATTTGACCAAAATTTGTAAACCAATATTGTGGGATCACCCATTGAGTTGTAATGGTTTTGTTTGATGTTTTCATCACTTCTTATTTTAGAGGGTCCCAACACAGGAAAAAACTCTTCCTCTCAACTCTCTCTCTCTCTCCCTTTCTCTTAGGTCTCTCCCTCTCTCCCTCTCTCTTTCTCACTCTCTCGCTCCCTCCCTCTCTCCATCTCAACTCTCTCTCTCCCTCTCACTCTCAGGTCTCTCTCTCTCTCAAGTCTCCTAAAGCTTCCTCTCTCCCTCCCTCTCTCCCTCTCAAGTCTCTCTCTCTCTCTCCCTCCGTCTCAGGTCTCTCTCTCTTAAGAATCTCTCTCTCCCTCTCTCTCCCTCTCAAGTCTATCTCTCTCTCCTCTCTCCTCTCAAGTCTCTATCTCTCTCTCTCCTCTCTCAATCTCTCTCTCTCTCTCTCTCCTCTCTCTCTCTCTCTCTCTCTCCTCTCTCTCTCTCTCCTCATCTCTCTCTCCAACTCTCTCTCTCTCTCCTCTCTTTCTCTTTCTCTCTCTCTTCTCCTCTCATCTCTCTCAAGTCTCTCTCTCTTCTCTCTCCCTCCTCTCAAGTCTCTCCCTCCCTCTCTCCCTCCCTCCCTCTTAATTATTTCTCTCTCCCCCTCTCTTTCTCTCCATCTCTCCCTCTCAACTCTCTCTCTCCCTCTTCCAGGTCTCTCTCTCTATCTCTCTCTCCCTCTCCTTCCCTCCCTCTCTCTCTCTCAACTATCTCCACATCCCTCTTAGGTCTCTCACTCCCTCCCAAGTCTTTCTCTCTCTCCCTCTCTCTTTCAAGTCCCACTCCCTCTCTCTCTTGTGAATTGGTCACACATCAATAAATATATAATATATATTATGTAGAATATAATATATACTATGTATTAAATATATTACATAATATTAATATAATAATATAATAATACATAATATAATAATATATAATAATAATATAATAATACATAATATTAAATATTATGCATTATAAATAATACAACTAATGAATATTTGTTTCTAAACAGATATCTATTCTGAATGGATATCCATTTTTTTTTATAAAATCAGTAGGCTTGGGATTGCCTAACCTAGAAATTCAACCCAAAAAATATGTTTAGAAAATTTTCTTAGTTTTTCGAAGTTCACCCCTGTGGTTGACGACTTTTTTTAATCCGAATTTCATGAAACAAAAAGGGTTTATAGAAAAAATCGGCATCTTTCCACCAATATACGTTATGACTTATTTTGGATTTAATAAATAATTATTATTGATTTTCTACATACATATTATGATGAAAGTCTTGATTGATAGGCTGATTGAAAAACTTCTATAACTTTCAAACTACTTAACATTTTTCAAACCTATAAGTTGTGTCACATTTTATGCTTCACATACTATAGGATAAAAATAAAATTGAATTTCATAAATTTTTAACCAAGTTATGGTGGTCATACACATACGTTTTAATAATTCTAAAAATTCTAATAAGAAAATAATAACTAATTATTTACATAAAAAAAATTACAAACTGTAAAAAATCTAACACATCTCAACATGTGTCCTCTACTTATATTGAAAGATTCAGAAAAAAATATTATTTTTTTCTTGTACTTTGGGTGGTCAGACATACACTTGCTTCTTATCTTTTTCCTGAAAAATTTAGTACCACTACATTGAAATTTCAATTTTTTGCAAAACAGATTTAGTTTTTTCCAAAAGAGGACTAGTAGCCTAGAAACTACATTCAATTTTCTACAACTTTTGTTTTTACATATTTTTCAAATTATGTTAATAACCTATTCAAATTTTTATGTCAAGTTTTCTAACTCTGATTTTCTAAATTTTCATCGCCACTTAGAGGCCTAGTTTGGACCCCAATGATCCTACACTAACTCGTATCCAAGACCATAACAATCTTTCAATTTAGATGAAGGGGGTTTATGTTTCTAAGAAGGATTGGCTTCTTTATGAGAATGCAAATCCTTTTTAGGTTTTTGAAAGTTATGCATCGTCCTCTCATGAGGGATGGGAGTTAAATAGCCCCCATCACCACCATGGGGTAATGTTGTTGATGTAGAACCAAGTTGAGCAAATGAAACACAAGGTTGTTTTGGCTTAGATTGTAATATTTTGTATTTTCCCCTAAAGGGGGGTGTACAAAATATAATGAAAAATATAATGAACCCTAATCATCACTAGAACCCATGTCTGAAAATGAATCGTTTGTATATGACTGTTTGGACTTTGGGGGTAATATTTTGGATTCCTTATTGAAATGAGGTAAAATCTAACAATCCCCAATTATCACTAAAGAGTTTCATTGTAGGTGAATTAGGATTGACATCAACTTGTATAGGTTCAACTTTTGATTTTAGAATGTTATGATCATATGATTTATAGCTTTGTTCATCTACTTCAACCATGTATATCTTGTTATTGTATTCAAATTTCATCGCACGGTGAAGAGTAGATGGGACTTCTTTCATAGCATGAATCCATGGTCTCCCTAGGAGTAGGTTGTATGAAATAGATCCTGACATGATATGGATAGGGGTAGGCAACACTACAGGTCCGAACTCAATAGGTAATGTGATCATTCCTAGTGGTTTCCTATTAACATTGTCAAAGCCATAAATATTAACACCATTAAGTTGAATGAGCCTCTTGTACATGCCAATATTATCTAGGAGGTCAATGCTACAAATGTGAAGACCTGCTCCATTGTCTATGAGAGTGCACCTAATTGTAGTTTCATTAATGATTACCTTTATCATCAAGGCTTCATTTTTGTTTTGAATCTCAAGTGAGGGTAATTCATGTTTAGGGAATGTGATTTCTAACTGTGTAACTTGTGTGGGATGAAAGGAGGATGCTACATCATTCAACTTCATATAAGCTTAGTTCTCCTCCTACTTTATTTGCAATATTTCTTGAAATAGACAACTGTATGTAGGTGGCAGTTGAATAAGTTGTATATGGATATATTAGCGTGAGACTTATTAAGATCTTCAACTACATTATGAAAAGGCGAACAAGGAGCAATAGGAAAAATATGTTGAGGCAGTGGTAATGAAGTAGGAGTGGTTTGTGGTTACCTAAATGTTTGAGCAACTATGTTATAACTTGGTTGCTGCAAAACATTATTATTATTAGATTGCATCATAGATTTCAAGAAATCTCTTATTTTTTTCTTGTTATGTGTCACTAATGGGAGGTGACTTAGAAGGCTCACTAATTAAAGGAGATCCAATTTGTGTCATCATAGCCTCAAAAAAATTATCCATATTTTCATGATCTCTTAGTGAAGAGGATTCTAATGTCACTTCATCATCTTCATCTAAGGAAGCTTTAGTATTTGAAAGACATGTGTCAATGTTCACATTTTCTTGTACTATGATATCCTCCCTAGGAGGAAAGTTTTTAAAAAAACTACAAACTAGATGTTCATAACATTCAAAAGTTGGTTCTTCGAAAATGACTTCATCGCAAGTAAGGGAGTTACCAATGGTTAAATTTTCTTTCTTATCAATGATGGTGTTTTCTTGTTCAATAATGTTTTCCCTAGGGGAAGAGTGGCAACTAAAACTCTCATGAATTTCATCAATTTTAGTTTCTAACATCAAAGTATCTTCTTCACAACTAAGAGAGATACTGGGAGAAGCATCAATGTGGTTTTCAAGATTGTCCAAATTTTTACTCCTTTGTCCCATAATTTCTTCCAAAATAGGATAGGTAGGGGAAGAAACATAAAGAGGGTTGTCATAGATCTTTAAGGTTCGCTTATCCAACACCAACATATCCTCATCATTTATAACATTATCACAAGAGGGAAAGATGTTGGGAGATGAATGTAAACTAGTTGGAGTGTTATGTAGGTAGGTTTCAATGGTCTCTTTTTGTGTTATGTGCTCGTCATGATTACCTATTGTTATGTCCTCTTGTTTAGTAACGTATTTCCTAATAGGAGAGGTAAGAGGAGAGAAACAACTAGGGTTCTCAAAATTCTCATCAATTATTTCTTCTAATGCTAAAATATCTTCTTCACAAGTAGGAGATATATTAGGAGAAGAACAAATATGATTGTTATGATTACCCAAGGTCTCTTTCACTAGACTAACCTCACTCATAGAAGGGATATTAGGAGAGGGATTGATGATGAACAAAAAGAGAGGAGAGAGGACCTCATATTCATATGCACTTAACAAAACTTTCTTACAACATTCAACATGATATGAAAAATAGGACATGAAGTATGATAGCTATAGAAATGCATGAAATGAAATGAATTAAGCTATATCTAATGAAATGCAAGTAACATAAACTTAGCCAACTGAAACAAGTAACCAATGACAACAAACAAAAGTGCAAAAATAAGGTTTTTAGTGCTATAAAAGGCAATTTTAGGGTTGATCTAGGACTAATTCACCTAGAGGGGTGTATGAGTCCCAATTAGGGTTTTTCAGGGCTTTAAATGCTCAAAAATGCATCACATAAGTCCCAAAAAGTAGCCAAAACAACCTATACATGGACTAAATCACCCAAACTAGTGAATGAGTCTCGAATTAGGGTTTTTACACCATTTTTAGCAGATTCTTAGTTGTTTCTATGTTTTCTAGTTAGGATGATGCCTAGGCTAATTGAAAATACAGATTTCAAATGAAATTCAAAGATGCAAGATGCAAAAATGCAACCTATATGCACTTTCACTAATGTAAGAGTTAAGAACCCTAGATTCCAATTAACTCATGCAAACCCTAATGCAAAGTTAATGCAAGCTAGATATAGGATTATGATGCAATCATAATAAGAATTAAGGTGTTTTAAATGTAGGTTCACCAAAATTATTTGTCAAAAAATGTCGCTCTATAGTTTATGACATATAACAACACTTTTTTCCCACTTTCATTCAAGGAAACCCCTAGAGATCTCAATCTAAGATATACAATGGAGAAAGATATATTAAAATAGGGTTGTCCTAGGGTCTGATTAGAAACTAAAGAGGGAATAACCACCAAGATAGGGCTTGGAAATACTAATGAAATGAAAAACCTAATGCTTAAACCTAGTGCAATGCAAGACTTCACTAAATGACCTATAAAAGCATGTAAATCATAACATAAAGCTGAGAGATTAGAGGTGTGCACTTGGAAATTCGTGGAGGCCTAGATGAAGAATTAAGATGCTAAAAACACTAAAATTAATTCCTGTTGGGATTCATATGCTATTTTAGGCGATTTAGTCCCAGACTAGGGTTTTTATGCCAAAACAAGAATCTGTCAATGTATGACCTAAATCCACTAAAATCAAGAAAAATCCCTATAGTGGGACTCATGCCACAAGTGGTGTATCAATCCCACCTAGATTTTTTAGAGGGTTAAGGCCTGAATCTAGTCTTTGGACTCTGCTCTTCCTTTCACACTTTGTTTTCATATCTAAAACCTTGATTTGCAACCTATAGGTGAATTTTAGTGAAGATGACAACCTTGTGATAACTAGATGACTTTCTTCAACCTTGCAACCTAACCTTCAAAGGATATTAAAGCCTCAAAACACCTATATATACAATTACACATACAGAGAGAGAAAAACTTGTTGATTTGTTAGTAAATGGGGGTTTACCTTAGTCAAGCCTCTTTTAAGTAATTAAACCAAATGGTGAGATAATAAAGTAAGGACATGAAACATGAAAAATGATACCTTGAATGATGTCTTATAAATCTGAAATCTAACATGAAGTGGCCATGAAGGATGTAGATCTAGATCTTGAAATAAGTGTAGAATAATGCTTAATCTTGGATCTTGAATGCATGGTGTAGGGCACCATGGCTCTTAAATGTTGCAAATGTTAGTTTTGTGATGAGAAGTCATGTTTTTGGTTTGTAATAAGGTATATAAGACCATTTCCTATGTTTTTAAGTTGTTTTTAAGTTGTATTGGGTCATTTGGAGTCAATTTTGTAAAGGTGGTAAAAGTTGCAACAAAGTTGCAAAGTTGTCAAGGCAACTTTGCACTTTTGCATTTTCTTGGAAGTTGAATAGTTAGGAGTTAAAAAGGTATTTTTTTGGTTGGAAAAGAATTTTAATGTCTTTAAAATAATTGATGTACATTGCTGGAAGGTTCAGCAGTTGTAAACTTGAATTTTGAATAATAAAAGTGTTTTGTTTTTGCATTTTACATAGAAATTTTTTGCTACAAGAGGTTGTATAGCTTGGTACATATAGTAGGTGATCTCTTATGCATTGAGAATGATGAAGCATTGAAATATCAATTCTATTAATTTAATTTCATTCATTTTCATCAAGTTAGGAGGGAGTTAGAGCATTTTTGCCAAAAACTATTTGAAACCCTGGTTGTGAGGGTTTGAGTGAAAAAAATGATTTGTGACCCATTCCACCAATGAAAAGGCTTGATAATTGGTGGAATGGGTGTAGGTAGGTTGTTTTTTTGTTTTTGAAGTTTGCAATAGAAGGGTATGAGGAATTGGGCAAATGGGTTGATGCCCTAGTTGATTAAACTCATGTTTTGAGGAAAATGTGATGCATAAAAGTAGGGTTTCATAGAAAAGTTGTTTAGAAACCATTATAGTTGATAGAATTTACATGTACAGAACCCATTTGACATGTTAAGTGCTCTGGAATGAAGAATTGAGGGTTGGAGTTGATAGAACCAATAGTTTCCTTGTCAAACAAGCATAATTAGGCCTTTATGCAAGTGTAGCAGTAGATTTTTGAGGGTTATGTTACAAAACACTCATAGTTAAATTTTGGATATATTTTGAAACTCCAAAAAGGGTATCCCAAATGGTGATTAGATTCTGGGTTTGAGACCTGTCTGCTAATTAAGTGAGGAAAACCCTGTTTGTTATGCTACAAGGCAAAATGGCAATTTGTGAAGAAAAAATATTTGTTTGATGTGTTTGGGTTTTGACCAATAGTTGTTTGAATTATTTTTGAATGTGAGACCCCCTGCTTTGTATCAAATTGGTATCAAAAAATACATGGGAAAGATAAGTTTTGGGAGTTTGTATTTTATCTTTTTGCAGGTTGAAGCAAGAACTTGGATGCCAAAAGACTAGGTAGTGAAGAGAGGAAACCTAGGTGAGGTATCAAGAAGATAAGAAGAAGTAAGGTGAAAGAGACTTTCTCAAAAAAGGAGAATGAATTTTTTTTTGATTTAGGTGAAAACAAGTTTTGAAGGGACTCAAAACCCTTTACAATAAAAGCAAGGCTGGAGAAAGAACAACCTATAGCCATCCAAAAACCAACCCCCAAACAAGACCCGTCAAGTTTTACATTTAGAACTACTCTTGTGGGAACAAAGAGTCATGTCAAAAGAAGGCCTAGAGGATTTTGTCTTTCCCATAATAGTAATCCAACCACCTTCCATAGGCGTTGCCTTATCATGCCAGGCAATCCCACACATTTTCTGAAGATGAATTCTTGTAGCCTTTGTCTTAGAGATTTCATCACTATTCCTTTGTGCAAACATAGACTTAATTGAAGAGCCACCAGAACTGGTTGCCATAGCACTATCACCAAAAATGGCAACTAGAGATCCAATTTATCACTCAAGAGGGGAAGCCTTAGCAACCCCACCATTTGAGACATCCAGAGGGGATGCCCCAAGACCCTAAGAATCTGAAGCAACAACCTTAGAAAAACTCCTATGTTGATCAGACTTCTTCTCAACTGTATAATGTTGTTGAGAAGCTCATTTCCACCATGTAGTCATCATAGTTTTTTTCTCAAATTTGCATTGTGTAGTAGCATGACTTGTTTTAAAACATATTTTACACTAGAAGGGAATCCCTTCATAATCCAAAGCTTGGAAACAAGAAACCTTAGAGGACTTAAGTAAAACCTCAACAGGAAACCCTTTTAAAACATCTATTTCAACCAGTATGCGGGTAAAGGTGGAATGAAAAATGTCAGATGATTCATCATCCACCAACAAAAAATCACCAAGGACCTCACCCACTTCCTCCAGAAGAGGGTCAGTCCAAAGGTGGAGGGGAAGATTAGGCAACCACACCCAAATTAAGATCTTATTGAAATTTTCAAAAGCAGGGTTGAAATTTGAATACCTAGGCTTAATCATCAACAAATATTTGTCCTCCCAGCTAAAAAAATTGTAACATAAAACTATATTTATGTCCTAAGCATTGTCAAACTTAGCTACAAAAAACCCCTTAACCATGGGGAAAATATGAACTTTACTAGAAATTAGAGGCTCCCATTCATTGGAGATCCAGGAATGCAGCTGAGGGAGGGTAGGCCAAAAACCCCTAAACCTACAAATCACCCCATGAGTAGAGAGCTCAGAAAAATTCTCATCTATTTCCTCTATTGTCTCATCCTTCAGCTTCACTGAGATGGCATTAGCAACCAAGATAAACCTCCCAGTCGATAGTCTCTCATGCCAGAATCCTCCAGCCGACACCTTGGCCTTCACCACAGGGCTGTTGCCCTTAACACGCCCCCCACTAGATCTTGCGTAGGGGAATCCATTCTCTTTCGCAAGCTCGACCAAATCTTGCGCAAGGGACTCCATTCTCTTTCACAACCTCTGCCAGATCTTGCACAGGCACAAACAACGTAGACGAGGAGCCTCCGCTGCCCATACCTCCATCAAGGTTATCAACCACACCTTTAACCTGGAATGTGTTAGGGTTTTCATCCACTCACATTTCCATTTGCATTTACTTCAAGCAAAAATAAGAAATTTGAGTTTGTTGAGAAGATTTGTGCATGGAGATTTGCAAAGCAAGGAGGTACCAAGCAAGAAACAAGTGATGAGAAAATAGTATAGTGAGATGAAGAAGAAAAATGAGAAGGATAATGGAGTTGAGGCACACCTTGTATGAAAATGTTGAGAATATTTGTGCGTGGAGAATTGCTAAGCAAGGAGGTACCAAACAAGAAACAAGTGATGAGAAAAGCGAAAAGTGAGATGAAGAAGAAAAATGAGAAGGAAAAATAGATACAAGTTTAGCAAGAGATAATGGAGTTGAGGCATACCTTGGATGAAATGGAAAAAAGAATGGAACTTGAGATGCAGTAGTTGATTGACAGAGAAAACTAAGAAAGTGGTTGGAATTTACCAATAAGAAAAATGATAAAGTGGCCTATCAAGAAGATCATTTAGAGGAGAAGAAGGAAAAATAGGACAACAACAAGAATGGATGGGTTGCAAGATATGTTGAAAGGAAGGGTGCTAGAAGCATCTAGAAAGATAAGAAAATTTTGTGTTTTTGAAACTAAGCCTTTGTGTAAGTATGTGCTTATAGGTGTGCAACAGATAAAAATGAAGATGGAAAAGAGTCTAAAGAAGGAGAAGTGCATACATTGTATGAATATTGTTATACAATTGTAGCACACATGGAGGATATCTTAGGTGTTGAAGTGGAGTTTTTGGTGCAAGGAGACAAAGAGGAGAACTCAAGGTCTCAATGTTTTATTTCTAATCTTTCATTGGACTATGTATGTGTAGGTTTGATAGACAAGGAGATACAACTCATTGAGAAGCAGTCTCTTGAAAGAGATCAAGTTCAGAGGAGGATGCCAAAAGAGGAATACCTTGCAAGGAAGAAATAAGAGAAAGAGCTAAGAAGAAAATATAGAGCAAACAAGTGGAAGACATAAATACAAATCTAAGAAGAAACCAAGGCAATAGTGTAGAAGAATTGGAAGACCATGAAGAAAAAAAGCCATCCACTCAAGTGGACTTGAGTTTTTCTTTCCCTTGGGAGTATGGTGTAGGAGCACCCTCATGCTCAAATTTGGGTATTTGTCTTGTATTATATTTTTTGATGTAAATAAGGTAATTTTGGACCATTAATGATCATTTGGAGTCATTCTAGACCATTTTAGAATGTTTTGGAGTCATAATGCAAATGATGTCAAAAAATTGTCAAAATTGTAAAAGTTGTCATTGTGAAAGTTGTCAAAAGTGCATTAAGGTTACAACTTTGATTAGGAAGTTAGTTGTAGGTGGTTAGTAATTGAAAAATTCTTGGGAAAACATAAATACATGTTGTAAACATGAATCCCAAGGTTGGGAAGGTTGGATAAATGGGAGTGAAAATTGGAATCAATTGGGAATAAATTTTCTATGTATTTTTTTGGTAACAATATTATTATTTCATATGTTACAGATCCGTACAGACTTTGTATGAATTGCACATAGTATGGGTGGAAAGATAATTAGGTTATATTTCATTTTGTTTTTGTTTAGTTAAATTTCATTAAGTTTAGAGAAAGTTATAACATTTTTTGTAACAACAGGTCTGAATCTGCCCTAGGGTTTCCAGTGAACAAGAAAATTCCATATCTTTTCTTCCTTCTATCAAAAATATCTAAAAATTGGTAAAAAGTTCTATTTTGAGGGTATCTAAAAACCCTTTAAATAATATTTCATAGTTTTCCATTTTTATGAAGTTACTAATGAAAATTCTTTTGCATTTGGGTGTAGATAGTCCGAAAAAAAACCATCATAGAAGTAGCACAGTCAAATTTTGAGCCCCTCCATACAAAGAAACCCTACCTTATTTTAGGATGTGTAAGAGTGGCCAAATGGGTATCCTAAATAGGTATCTTTTTTTGTAGATCAGGTTTGAGTCAAAATATATGTCCAATTTTTCTTTTTGAAAGGTTACAAACAAGAATGAGGGTTTCTAAAGGAAAACCCACTTTTTGATGAAAAATGACACTTGTTTAAGGTTTTTTTGAATTGATAACCCCTACTCTACATCAAATTGGTATAGGATTTAGAGGCAGATTTGGAGGTCAATGAAAAAGTTCACAAGGATTCATAGGAAGGTGTTATCAATGCAACAAATTTGGACACCAAGCATGGCAATGCAATGAAGGTCAAACCTCTAGTTCACATGGAGGTGAAAGAAGGAATCAATTAATGGTGCAAGAAGAGGATATTAAGAGTGTAAAATCTCCATCACAACATGTTTCTCCTGAAGTTGGAGAATCACTTATGGTAAGAAGAACACTCATCAAAGCATCAATGGAAAAGGAGCCATCACAAAGAAAGAAACTCTTCAAAACCACTTGTAAGTGCATGGATAAGGTATGTAAGGTTGTGATTGATTTAGGAAGCACATATAACATAGTTTCTAATGAGATGGTTGAGAAACTTAGATTTCCTAGAATACCACATGATACTCCTTATAAAGTTTATTGGTTGAATGAGGGTCAATTTGTTTTGGTTAATGAGCAAGCTTGGGTGGAGTTCAATATAGGAGGGTATAAGGACATAATTCTATATGATGTATTTCCTGTGGATGTGTGCCATTGGTTGCTAGGGAGGCCTTGGAAATTTGATAGGCATGTTATGTATGATGGTAGAAGAAATACCTATGAGATAGAAAAAGGTGAAATCTTTGTTACTTTGACACCTTTAAAAGAAGATGATAAAGGACAAACTAGGGGAAATGTGATGATGGTTGGTAGAAAAGAGTTTATAAAGGTAGAGGAAAAGGATGATAGGAACCTTGCAGATACTCCTAGACTTGAAGATGCTATGACAACAAACATGAAGAGTGATGAGATTTTAGAGGGAAATGATATTGAGTTGGTGTCAAAATCTGATTTGTTGAAGATCAAAGATGAATTGTTTCTTGGGATTCAAGATTGGCTTAAAGGGTATGTTGATATGATGATGGGAGTGTTTTATTCATTGATTTAAGAGGAGGATAATGGTCATTCAGTTTCTATAAAATTAGAGGTTAGTGAACCTGATAAAGTAGCAGTTATAGGGACAAAATATTAGATGGAAGAGATGGGAAAGAAGAGTGAAGAGATCAAAAATAAGTCGCAAGGGAAAAAGAGCAAGTTCAAGAAAATAATGGGAGTGAAGAAGAATGCAACTCATTTCAAGAGAGGGAGAGACACAGTAGCAGGTAAAGAGGCAAATTCAACAACATACTCAGGTGAAGGACAAATCAGAGATCATCTAACAAATAGACTTCTGCAGTTGAATCATGACTTAGGTGCTAGTGAGTTCAAGAAGCCTAGGAACAATGCTTTTTTCTAGTACTTGACTCATTGGAAGGGATTTCCTGATAGAGAAAGCACTTGGAGATCAAAGGATATCATGAAAAAACATGAATTTGTTGTTGCTACACAGTCATCAAGGGGACTTGAGTCAATTTTTCCCGGGGAGTATGGTGCAGGGCACCATGGCTCTTAAATGTTGCAAATGTTAGTTTTATGATGAGAAGTGATGTTTTTGGTTTGTAATAAGGTCTATAAGACCATTTCCTATATTTTTAAGTTGTCTTGGGGTCTGATCCCACAATAGTGGTTTACAATTTTTGGCCAAATTGGACACTGAAATTATTATTTTAAACTAAATCTTCACATTCGGGCACCTATAGTGGCTAAACCATGAGGAATTTGAAGATGATGAAAACTAGAGTCTCGTCACATTTTGTCTATAGATTCTATTTAAATATTTTTTTCAAAATTTTTGGAATCAGATTGCACTTCTTTTTCCATCTCCCACAAAAACTAGTTTTTTTTCATAAAACAACATTTTTAAAAAGTGACGCACACCCTATAATGCATAACTTTTTTTTCCATGAAGGATAAAATTCTAATTCTTTTGAATTTAGATTTGTAACTCTGATATCTAGTGCTTCCACTTGGTTAGATAGTTTTTTATTGAATATTTTTTCTTTAATCAAGTTTTCAAGTCAAACTAATTATAATTTAGACATAGTGCGACCATATAATGCATAAATTTTTTTGTATATATCAAAATTCAATTTTTTTGTTGGATCAAAGACTTCAATATCTGGTGCACTCATATTTTTTTTATTTTTTTGTTGATAATTTTCTATTTTTCCACATGTGTAGAATAGAGACCTTCATTTCGATGAAAAACCTATGTTTAATAAAACTATTAAAAAAAAAATACATAATAAAACCAAAACATATTAAAATTATATTTTTTGGATAGCTTGTTACGAGGACTACCTAATTCCAGTTGGGTTTGTGAAAACTCCTCCATTTTCATCCTCAACCCGAGCTTCGAAGCGTAAAAATTTAGGTATTTTTTTGTGTTTCAGGGGGAGAATGAGGAATAAGGGAGGGTTTGTTTGAACTAGGGTTCATTCAAACCTTGGTCCATTCTAAACCCCTTCAATATGCATTTTTCTTTATTTTTTGGGCAAGAAATGTTGGCCTAGTAATTAATGGGTTTGCTCAAACCCTAGTTCGGTTGAACCCCTTTTTGGTTCGGTCAAACTTGTAGGTTCATTTGAACCCCTAAAACCAATTTATTTTGCCATGGGATCATTTTTTCTCAGTTTTCATTCCTCCATCAAATTGTAAACCACTATTGTGGCTTCACCCTGGGTCATTTGGAGTCAATTTTGTAAAGGTGGTAAAAGTTGCAAAGTTGTCAAGGCAACTTTGCACTTTTGCATTTTCTTGGAAGTTGAACAGTTAGGAGTTAAAAAGGTAGTTTTTTTCAGTTGGGAAAGCCTTGTAATGTCTTTAAAAGAATTGATGTATATTGTTGGAAGGTTTAGTAGTTGAAAAATTGAATTTTGAATAATAATTTAAGTGTTGTGTTTCTATGTTTTACATAGAAATTTTCTACTACAAGAGGTTGTACAACTTGGTATGACCTATAGGTGATATCTTATGCATTGGGAATGATGAAGCATTGAAATATCTATCATCTTCATTTTATTTCATTCATTTTCATCGAGTTAGAAGGGAGTTAGAGCATTTTTACCAAAAACTATTTGAAACCTTGGTTATGAGGGTTTGAGTGTAAAAATTTTATTTGTGACCCATTCCATTGATGAAAATGGTTGATAATTGGTGGAATGAATGTAGGTAGGTTTTTTTTTGTGTTATTTAAGTTGGAAAGAGTAGGGTATGATGAATTAGGAAAATGGGTTGATGCCTTAGTTGATTAAACTCATGTTTTGAGGCAATTGTGATGCATAGAAGTAGGGTTTCATAGAAAATGTGTTTAGAAACCATTCTAATTGATAGAATTTTCATGTAAAGACCCCATATGACATGTTAGGTGCTTTGGAATGAATAATTGAAGGTTGGAGTTGATAGAACCAATAGTTGCCTTGTCAAACAAGCCTAATTAGGCCTTTATGCAAGCATAGCAACAAATTTTTGATGGTTATGTTACAAAACACTCATAGTTAAATTTTGGATATGTTTTAAAAATCCAAAAAGGGTATCCTGAATGGTGATTGGATTCTAGGTTTGAGACCTAGTCTGCAAATTAAGTGAGAAAAACCTTGTATGCTATGTTACAAGGCAAAATGACAATTTGTGAAGAAAAATCATTTGTTTGATGTGTTAAAGTTTTGACCAATAGTTGTTTAAGTTAGTTTTGAATGTGATACCCCCTGGTCTATATCAATGCAACATCACAATAGGGTAAATCCACAAAAGTGGTTTACAATTCGAATAAGGAAAACTAATAAAAAATGACTCCACACCAAAAGAAATCATTCTTGGGGTTCAAACGAACTCATTAGTTCAAATGAACCAAAAGAGGGTGCGGTGAAACCTAGGTTTGAGCGAACCCATTAAATGCATCCTACCAAAAAAACAAATGCAAACCCCTTTTTGAAAGGGGGGTCGAATGAACCAGGGTTCAAATGAATGTCGGTTCACTCAAACCCCTGGGGGTTCACTTGAACCCCCCCTAGTTCAAGCAAACCCCTCTTTTCCCTAATCTCTACTCTTTGTCACCAAAAAGATGACAAAAATTTCCCTTTGAAGCTTGGGTTGAGCATGAAAATGGAGGAGACTTCACGAACCCAACTGGAATTAGGTAGTCCTCAAAACAAACTATGCAATGACTATAATTTTAATATGTTTTGGTTTTATTATCTATTTGTTTTTTTAGTTTTATTAAACATAGGTTTTTCACCAAAAATGAAGCTCTTTGTTCTACACATGTGGAAAAATAGAAGATTACCAATTTTTTTTGAAAAATATGAGTGCACCAGATATTGAAGTCCTTGATCCAACAAAAAAAATTGAATTTTGATACATACAAAAAAGTTACATGTTATACGGTCTACCTATGTCTGAATTATAATCGGTTTGACTTTGAAACTTGATTAAGGAGAAAATATTTAATAAAAAACTATCTAACCAAGTGGAAGGACTTGATATCAAAGTTACAAATCTAAATTCAAAATAATTAGAATTTTATCCTTCATGGAAAAAAAGTTATCCATTATACGGTGAGCATCACTCCTTAAAAATGTTGTTTTTTGAAAAAAAAACTAGTTTTCAAGGGAGATGGAAAAATAGGTACAATATGATTCCAAAATTTTTGAAAAAAATATATTTAAAATCTACAGACAAAATTTCATGAAACTCTAGTTTGCATAATCTTTAAATTCCTCACGGTTTAGCCGTTATAAGTGCCCAAAAGTGAAGATTTAGTTAGAAAAAAATATTTCAGTGTCCAGTTTGGCCAAAAATTGTAAACCACTATTGTGGGATCACCCAACACTAGCTCAACAACATGCTTGATGATTGATGATCTTGACATGATGATGGATCTTGAGTTGCTGCAATAATTGATGAAGAATTTTTCCCTTGAATGCCTTAGAAATGCTCTGTAAACTCTCTCAACACTCTTGTGAAGTCTTGCAATCATAAAATTGCTATTAGGAATGCTCTCTTGAAGGTCTTAGGTGAAAATGAGTGAAATAACCTTGTATTTATACTTGTTTATGCCAAATTTCCCAAAATTACAACACTAGAAGCTGACATCAAATCTAGGAAGATAAAATCCCACCAAAAATTTGAATTAAATTTGATTTTGGGCCACATGAAACTCATACGCTAGAAGTGGCATATGAGTTCCACTAGGCTTAACTACGGGACACATTTTTCAAAAATGCTTAGAATGATGTAAAATTAGGATCAGGGCTCTAAAACTTAGGTGGGACTCATACGCCCAAGGTGGCATGTGAGTCCCAAATCACTAAATCTGGGCCACACAATCTAAAGAAAACCTGAATTATATGTTAGTTTATGTCAGGATTATCCTCGGAAAGATGCATTAATTAAGGCTCGTGGGTGTAAAATAAGGCCAAATAAGGCATAAAGAAGCCCAATTTATTAATGAAACCTTAGATTAGTGTTAAAGTGTTAGGATACACTTTATAAAGCCCTAAATAAGGCATAATTAGGTTCATTTAGTTTACAAGTGCCCAAAACTTAATGTGAAGGTGTAAATAAATACACTTTACAACATCAAATTAAGGAAAAATTAGGTCAATTTAGCTTAAAAAGGTCCTAAATCCAATGTGAATTTGGAAAACACATTACAACACTAGATCACTTGGCAACATTAGGTCCATTTTAATGTTAATCATTCCCAAATTAAGAGAAATTGTACCATCTCTAAGAAGGGAGTACAATAAATGTATGACTTAAACTATCCATAGAATTTACTTTATGCTAAATTTATTAAGCAATATATAGAGTATTATAGACATCATCAATGGTGTCATCTATATTTTCTTCAGTTTTGAAAGATCTACCTCTGAGCTAGCCAATTTCTCTAATCATCATATTTTTTGTTGCTTCCCAATTTTAATATGGGTCCTAGAATAATATCTACCTCATGACTTCTGATCTTGATTGAGAAATTTGAATGATTTTGGGGTTGGCCATTATCTAGGCTCACAACTACCAAGTTCTTCTTTCTTTCCACCCATCTTTAAATAAATTATGGTTTTCTTCTTAAATTATTTCTAAGAATATGTGTTTATCATTTTCTACTTTCTAGCATTTATCTAATCTTAACCTCCTCATCATCATCCTCTTTAAGGTGAAAGGAAAATTGATACTAACTTGCCTTGCTAGTGTATCCATTAACTAGGAATTGCTACATAAATTTGAAATACTATAAATTGAAACTCTAGATGGATAGGGATTAATTAATATATATATTTTGATGGTGTTTATAAGAGCTAAACTAGTGCTAGCTTATTGGTTAGATAAAAATCCATAAATTGATTATTACTTGTGTTGGCTATTTGGGGTGAAATAGTTGGTAGAGGTCTTGTCATTGAGTAAAACCTAGTCCATTTCTTGGATCTTCTCCATGGAGGATCTTCTTCCTCCATTCACTCTATGATTATCTAAATTATGTTTGTGAGAACATCTATTACTAAAACTCTCCTCATGTATACATATGGAGCTAATATGTAAATGTGGGACATTGAGATCTCTATATCGAGGGATTTTTATGTGCATCAATTTATAATAGAAAAATAAATATTAAATCTAATATGATCTATGTGACAGCCACAATCAAGGAGGGATAAGTTCCCTTCTAGGTAATAAATGCTTGTGGGGAAATTGGTAGTAAGGAAAGCCATATTTAACATGTAGCTACATTTACCTATATGTATGTATTTATGTATGTACATATACGTATGTATACATACACACATATATTTATATACATGTACATACATGTTATTTGAAGCCCATATCTTCCAATTCTTTTATTAGCTCTCTCTTTCTACCAAATAATATTGCTAATTTTTTTGTTTCCCATGTATCAAAATTAATTAAAATATTCCCTTGACACTTTCTTCCTCTTCTATCATCACTTTCTTTTCTTTAAACCTATCCAATGACCCCCCATCTCATTCCTCTTTACACATGTCATTTCTCTATGCACACATCATGCATCTTTGACTAATAAAACAATTTACTAAGTATAGACAATAAGATATTATATTCATTAATTAATTTTCATTGAAAATGAAGACAAGTGTGTGATGGTGGGTGGGTGGTGCAAAGGCATTATAACTACAAAGGGTTCCATTCAATTTAAGACAAGTGTGTGATGTTGGGTGGGTGGTGCAAGGGAATCAGAGTTACAAATGATCTATTAATAGACCCTACACACTTTGATTTGACAAGGTATAAACAAAGACACTAATGCAATGTCTATATGGCATCTTTTTCTTTCCAAACCATATGGATTAACTTTATTGGTATAAATTTATCACTTCAAATTTAAAACATGTGTCTCTCATTTTTAACTTTCTAAATATATAAATTTAGTAATATATATATATATGTTACAAAAATAATATTAAAATTAAATATAATATTTTTTACTAAGGTAAAATAGTATTTTGAAAGGGCCCACACCCTTTTACAAGGAGGATAAGACAATTAAGCTTGAGAAAAACAAAGGGCAACCACTAGACTCCAACAACAAAACTACACTAGACAAACGACCAATGCAAGTCAAGGTGGTTTGAAGCCAAATTGTTCCAAATAGTTTTTAATAACCACAGCCATCTTTTCTTTAATGCTAAGATTCTTCTGCACAAGTCTCATTTTCTTGAAAGAATCAAAATTTTTGAGAGGGTTACATGTAGCCCCAACTGCCAACCTCAAAACCCCACCTTGAAACTTCATCAAAAGGGTCTCCATCACAACTCTATAAACTTCAAGAGCACACCACCAACCTCCCACCATTGCAACCTCAAGTGGTGGTGTTACAATCATTGTCAACAAATGGTGCTTGATGATTATTCTTCTTAAATATTTATAATAGTGAAAACACTTCTAACCCTTTCATTTTTAATTTTCAATATAAACATTTATTGAAATGTAATATCCTAATTAGTGCATTTACCCAAGAGAAACTACCTCTGTCTTGTAACCTTTTACTTTGAACAATGAAAGTACACTTCCCTTACAATTATAGAATTTGATTTCTGTACATCTCCTCTGCCACATTCTTTCGTCGTAGTCACGCTAGTAAAACTGTACAGAAGAGATTAGACCAGCCTGTTGTACAGTGAGCCAGAATTCCATTTACTATAAATGGACATACATACTGCTTGTATATAACTGATGGTTAGCATTATAAAATTCAAACATATATGATTAACCCCTCACATATGCAGTACTCACAGGACAACATAATTCGAAGGGCCAGTATAAATTCCAACTAATATGATTAGTTTAAAGGTACATTTCAACCCTTCATAACCTATTATGAGGGGAGGGACCACACGGAATTGACAGATGCACACTACAATGATGGCTCTTCTGCACTAATCGACAGAATTCGGTTCAACACCCAACAGTGAAAATATCCAAAAATGGTGACAGAAACCAGACTAGATGCCCTAGAATAGGGCAAATAACTGGTCCACGGACCGCTCTTGATTCATTCCAAGCTGTTTGGAATGAATCTTGATTGGTCCCACACCAGTAATTCGAGACACTTCAGTTTATTTACTTTATGTGGACCCTCGTAACTTTGGACTTTGCTACACTTTAAAGATGATAAAGTTTATCTCCTTACAGTACTAGTTCAATCAACATTTTAATCCCTGAGGTATGGTTTGGTTGTTTTTTTCGTAATGTATTTCCCAAGTACAGTCACTCTGGGTTTTTATGGACTAAATGTACCTGGTCTTATTTGCTTGAAATAATGGAGAACTTTTATAAAAATAAGTGAAATTCTTGCTATATAACAAGAGCTTGGAATTCTTGCAAATGGTGACATGCACATCCTAGCAGTGATGTGATTTTATATGAGGACACTATTTGTTCTGCATTTATCTTATCATCTCGGTTTCTTGATCTTCTTATTTCCTTCTTCCTTCCTTCTCTCATTTGTTACGTCTTTCTTACGTTTTTCAACAGTTTTAGAACACCCTTTATTCTTTGGGCTCTTTCATTTTTTGGGATCTATCAAATCGGTGCCTCTAAATGGGTTTTTATTGATTAAAACTTTCTGATTTCCTTTTTCTGCTCGGATCTCGTATATGGATGGTTTTAATGTCTTCTGATTGTAATTATTTTTTTCTGGGGGTATTTTCATTATTTTTTACATTTTTTCATCCATTTTTCTGAGATCTCTGATGGGTATCTGTACATTTTATTGTTTTAGTTACTGTTTAGGATTTCTTCATTGCTTTATATATTCCTTTTTCTTTTTTCCTCCTCTTTTCTTCATTGTTTAGGGTTCTCTGAGATTTGTCTGTAAATTTTGTTGTTGGGTTAATTTTTTCCATTGTTTTGTGCATAATTTTTGCTTTTACCTGTTGGGTTTTTGAGACAGGTGTGTGTAAGTTTGTGTGGTGGTGTCTTTCATTAGAGCCCAGGTGACAACGAGAGAGAGCACGCTAGTAAACATTCATATATGAAGCATGACTGCAGACTTGCGTGTTGTCTCTCGTTGTCACTTGATTTCTATTTTCATAAAATTTCCAGTTTATGTTAAATCAGATATAACCCATTAAAGGGATTCTAAGAAGACTCGTTAGTTTCTATGTTAAGTTTCTATGTAACATATAGCAGATCGATAAACGGCAACAGAGGGAAATCGACGATCAGCAATAATATTCATTGTTTCTTGATATTGGTGCTGCTGCAAGAGCCGTTACAATTTTCCATTGAAGGGCCAGACTTCCTTCCCAGTTTTCAGGTAGACTGGAATCCTTTTTCCCTCTTATCTTTTTATCTGGATCAATTTTGTGTAAGAAAACAATCTTATTTGATTCTAATCCCTTAAATGCTTTATAACCCTAGAGTATCTTAATGCTACAGTTTAAGCAGATCACCCAACACTGATTATAATTTTAATAACTTTAAGTAAATATTTCTCAGGGTTTCTCTCTTGTTTTATATCCATGTTGTATTGAGTGGATATTTGTATCTCATTTTTCTCATTTATGTAGCTAATTGATCTGGTATTCAACTTTCTTGTTCATTCAGATGATGGATCATAGAATATGATCTGATACATCATGAAAAAAAATTAAATAATCTAATTCAAAAATATTCAAGCATAATTTATAACTCAATTTCAATTTGATAGTAGATGAAAGGAAACTTTGATATTCTAAAGTGCAATTTTAGAGAACCCAATCCAAAACGCAAGCCTGAAAGTCGAATGGTGAAGGTGAATCCTGCATATGAAGTGGTGTCCTTAGATTAATAAGTGAACTACACGTAAAATAGATTCCCAAATTTGAAAAGGGATTATGATATTTCACGTGATTCCTCAATCCCAATTTCAAGATCCCGAAGGGATTGTGACCTGTAGCATGCGCCATATGAATCCTACTTGAAAACGCCTAGATTGTTTTATTTGGTTGACGTCCATAATCCTTCAGTATACGAACTGTTGCAAGTCTAGGAGACTACTCGCGAAGATATTCTTCCCACAAAGACAAAAATATATTACTGCTGAGGAAAATTTTATTAGTGAAGATAAAAGTAAAAGTTTTTCTCCAACATAATGTTATAACTCATGCCATGGTTTAATAATGATGTGGGTCTACTTGATATGCTCTTTTGATTGGTTCGATGCACACTATTCAGTAATGGGGAGGACGAATGGCATAACAATGTTAAGAGATAATCAAAAGCGAAGTCGAAGTTGAGAAGAAGGAATCTTTGATGAAGTTTACAAGAAGCAGCTTTGAAGATTGGAAGAAACAGTATATTCCAATGTAGTGTAGACAATTATTTCAAAGATACTTTTGTATCCAGTGGATTTGGAAGTCAATATCAGTCCAAATCATAATTGTATATTGTCTTATCTGAACAAGTATATACAATGCTTTACGACAGCTTGACATACAACAGAGAAGGCAAAAAACACATCTGAGGTATGGAATGCCCAGATTTGATCCAAATAACTTGTAATGAATCCACCCTCGCTTTATGAAGCTCTCTAATCTCACTATCATTCTCAGTGTGGAACATAATCAAATGTTTTTGAATTAATTGAAAAAAGAGGGCTAATCTCACTTATAGGGATACCAACACAACGATTTCTCAATGTTCCAAGGAAATTTTTGTTTGATGCTTTTTGAATCATATATATTCCTAATCAGCATCAGCATCTTCATCTAGACCCCAAAATCAATTCTCAGAAATGTGACAGTAATCTAACAACACATTGTAAGAAATACAATCCTACAACTTTAACAGGAGCAAAAGCAAGGTGAACCTACATAATATAGAGGTGGAGGTGGGACAAAATTTATAATTGTAAAGAATGGTAATAAAGTTCGTCAATTATATGTATTGGAATTAAAAATTGAGTAATTGGGTGGTGTTAAATTCAAATGATTATAGGAATTTGAAACAATGGCAATGGACTTTGACTCTCGATGCAGATAAGTTCAGCAAACTGTCCTAAAGATTATAGAGGAGATATCCTTCTGGCCAGAAGAAAGGAGTGAAACCCCTGAGCGACAATATGAATGCCAATTTTGAAGATTGAACCACTGATCGTTAATAAAGCTCTCCCAGGTTTCGTGTCATGTTTTTTGAGTTCTCTTTATTACAATCCATATGTACTAATGGTAATTTATAAGTTGTTTATTACAGTAGCATATTGTTAATGATTTTATTTCTATGATTCCCCCTAAGTTTTCTTCAACAGTAATACCTTACTCTTTGTACATACAGGCATAACAAACTAGATGGATATTGGGCTAAGGTAAGGGTTAGACAGTAGAAGGGAATAATGTTATAAATATTGAAAAAACAACTTCTGTTTTCTTTTGACATTTCTTTTAATTTTGTAAGCATATCAGAGAGTTCTTGGAAGAGCAAACAGGAGAGACTGCAAAATCTGGATAATAAGCTTGTACAAGCCAGTAGAGGTAGGAAGTTGATTTAAATATTATTAAAAGAACATCATCAATTATAAGCAGTCTTAAATTTGTAATGGATACCCATTTATTGACAGATTTGTAAACTATGTTATTTTATTGTTAGGATCTAATGCTTCAATGTTCGATCAGCTTATTTGTTATTTTAGATATTTTCTGAAGTTTTAAAACCGATTTATGTGTTTTGTCTTCAAAATCTTCTGGATCGATTTGGTTTTTGTTCTGAAAAAACTGTGAAACATTTTGTCAAGAGCTTTTTTTGTAAAAGTTGGAAGGAAAAACTATGGCAGTGTTCCCATCTGATAATCAAAATATGTCAATCAGATTCCAGAGATATGTAATTTGTTTGAAAATGGTTACCCACTTGCAGAAATGTGGAAAACAGATTGGCAGAATTATCCTTGGTCCACGTAATGCATTCAGATTTAAGGCATGAGATAGTAATTAAAATCTCATGTAGTATTTATGAGGAATAAAAAGTCTTGCTTTAAAAAGTATAGTTTGTGTTCAGATTACCACGATAACTTGAGATTATTATTTAGAATTAAAGAAGTTTATACCTCCATAGGTAAAAAAAGAAAAGACAAAGCATAGTTTAAAATACCTTCGAACTGTGTCGAAGAGGACAAGGATCCACTAACCGGGGAGGACTAGGGAAGGGGGGCTCCCTGGGTCAATCATTGAGAGTGAATTGGGTCAATTGGGGGGCCGGTGGTGGGTCATTTAAATTGATGGCCTACAAATGAATCTTCTTTTAAGATTGGGTTAAGGTTTACAAGGGTGAAAATTGTATATTTCGTAATTTTTTTGATTAGTTATGGATTTATTTTGAGTTCGTTAAATCTTTTATGTAGTGATTAATATGTAAGTGGTATATTTTTACTTAGAGTTGGTATACTCTTTGAATTTGATTCAATTTTTTTTCGGCACATCATTAGGATACTTTTAATCTGATTTTTTTATTTGTCTATTTAGATCAGTGTTTGTCACAATCCTTGCCTTTCTAAAATCAAAATTTTAAATTGAACCCACATAGTCCCCTTCCAACTAGTCATTATGATATCAACTTGAAGTATAAATATTTCAAATTGTATTTTTGGGTGTTATATTTAAGCACATACCTAATTCATTTTTAGACATGGAGATCAATAGAGAATCCACCTAGCATTCACTCACTATTTGCTATATCATGGGGTTGGATGGACATGTATGGTTGATATGTGGTTCCTTCTTTCAAAGAGAGCATCTAAGGATTGATTGTTACATCAATATTTGATTTTTTCTCCACATATCATTAATATTGTTTCTAATCCCAAGGTTTTCCATTTTTCTATTTTGATCAATGTTGTAGAAATCCTCACCATTGCAAATTCAAAATTTTAAATTGAGCCCACTTAGTCCCTTTTCGAAATAGTCATTATGTGCCAACTTGAAGTATAAACATTCAAATTGTATTTTAGGGTGTTATATTTAAGCACATGCCCAATTCATTTTTAGACATGGAGATAATAGAGAATCCACTTACTTCTCACTCATTATCTACTATATCATGGGATTGGGTGGGTGCATATTTGGCATGTGGTTGCTTCCTTCAAAGAGGACATATAAGCATTGACTATTACATCAATACTTGATTCTTTATCCACACATCATTAAGTTTTTGTTCTAATCTAGAACTTTTCTTTGTGTTTATGTAGATCAATGTTGTAGCAACTCTCACCTTTCTAAACTCAAAATTTTAAATTGAGTTTGTAAAGTCCTCTTTCCAACTAGTCATTATGTGTCAAATTGAAGTATAAACCATTTCAAATTGTACTTTAGGGTGTTATATCTAAGAACACACCTAATTCATTTTTAGACAGAAAGATACTCTCACACACTATTTTCTATATCATGGGGTTGGGTGCATACCTATGGTTGGTATGTAATTCCTTCCTTCAAAGAGGGTATTTGAGCATTGACTATTACATCAATATTTACATGTCTAACAAAGAGACATATTATGTGCTTTTTATATTTTATTTTTGTTCCAAAGTCATTAAATTGGCCCATCTAGAGGTTTGATCAAGAGAAAATTAATCTACATAAGAAACTCATAAATGGTGCTTTTAGACACCTTAATCCATCTTTTTATTTTGAAAAATACATTTATATATTCTTTGTTTACTATCTCAACTCATTAATATTTAAGTTAAATCTAATTATTATTTAATTTATTCATTGACCATGAAATCTTTACATAAAGTGTCTTATTTTTCGAGCTATGATTATTAAAATAATATTTTTATTTGATATTTATTTTCCTATTTTTGTATTGAGTAAACTTGATAATTTCAATATAGAAGGTAGCCATAAAAGATTATGTAGTACACAAACAAAAAGTATACAAAAACCAAACTAAGAAACATGATTAGCATAATTAGAATTATATACAAAATTCCTCATGAACAATGCTACAAACAAGAATAGTTGTAAAAATAAAAAGTTGAATATATAAACAATCAACTCAAATAGCAATATCCATTAAAAAAGTGTGATAGAATGTTGACCTTTTGAGGGTACATCTTTGTTGGTCTCTTATTCAAAGTGATTGTAACTCTTCTACCATGTACAATTTGTAATAATTGCAAGATTAGTTCATTCTAGGTGATGCCACAATAGTATGTCTGATTTTTTTTGTTAAAGTAAGATATTGAAATCAATATTTTTAACTAAGTTTCACTTTTTTTCACCTATAATAAATCAACCTTTCAAAATTTTAAAATGATATACACTTATGATTTATTATATTTTTTATATAGATTATAAATATATTTTTAAAGCCGGTATTGGCATGGTGTGATGGTTTATAGGTGGCATTGTTGTTCTTGCCACCAAGGTTCAAACCTCGTTGGGGTGGTATTGTTGAATGGTTGTATCCGGTTCATAGCTCCGATCAAAAGCATTTACCCCTTGAATACAAATATATATATATATTTAAAAATAATTTGTTATATTTCTTATGTAATCTTTATTAACTTGTTTTCTATAGTGAATATTATTTTTAAGAAGTGACATTCATTTCATAATGCATAATTTTTTTTGTAAAATAAATAAAATTATAAATTCTTACACATAAATGAATAACTTAATATTTAGTTTACAATTTTTTATTATTTTACACACTATTCTTTTTAACTAATTACTAGTTGAACTAACATATCAAATTTAAAATATTAATTATTTTAAATAAAACTAATAAATTGAATTAATATCTTAGTTCATCTATTTGCAATTATATAACACGTGTTTCCTCCTAATTTGTAAGCTATCATGATAACTAGAACAAACATTTTCTATCTTTCCCAGTAGTTTTTTTGACTTTAGGATCATAAAATAAATTTGAAATTATTTATTCAATTTAAATTTGAGATATGAGATTTGGTACTATCAAAATGAGGGAAAAAATGAGCAATTCAATCTTTCAAAAGATATTACGAGAATGTCTAAAAGTGAATTATGTGAAGCTCATGTTTGTAATATCCATTCAATATTAAACTATATATAAGCATCATATTTTTTATCTAAGAATTCACTCCTTTATGAGAAACTGCATCATATTTTTTTATCTAAGCATTCAGTTTTTTATGAGAAACACTGTGTGTGTATAATTAGTTGATGCACTCTAATACACTAAATGGTGAGTGATTACTTCTCTTACCATTGATACTATTTTTTGACTTGTAAAAAAATGAGATATAGGTGGAATACTATTTTTTCTTTATTGAGTTATTGAGATAATACTATTTTTTTTTTAAATATATATATATGATTCACAAGGGAGTGCTCCTTTAAAGAGGAAGAGAATGCCAATCACTCAAATTCATTAGGACAATGTTGAGATGATAAGAATCATATAAAATAGATAGGATAAAGGATGTTTTATCAAGAAAAACTAACAAGGGGGATTTATTTTAATAGTGAATCAAGAGAAAGAGATTTTGAAGGTCCCAAAAACAAGAATTAGATGTAGGTATTAGATCTAAAGAAATAATTAATCATAGTTTAGTTAGGATGGGAGATAAGATAAAAATTAACTATAAAAGTAAATAGCATAATATGACACCTAACTAGAACTACCTGATAGCAAAAAAATTGAAATTAACACATTTGCAACTCCTACTAGCACTTATTCACCATATCCATAATTTAGTTATTTATTATTCTATCACTTATCATTAATGAAGAACTAAATTTTCTTGGACATCTAACATATCTCTACATATTAGATTTTTTTTTCATCTTAAATTATATCCAACATCCTCCTAACAACTAAGCCTCCACTAGACTAAAACACAAGCACACCATTGTTCCTTTTTGAAATCTCAAGCATGTCTCCTCCAACACCCAAATTGAGGCATGTCTAGGAACCTATATTTCCATTGAAAAACAAATCAAATGCTCTTTGATGATCCCAATACATTTAATAGTCACTCAAATAGTTAGAGGACTTCATTATTAAGATTGCTTCTAGATTCACTATGTATATTTTTTTAATCAACATTTCAGATCACAGTTAGTGATCCATCATTAGGAAGAGGAAAGTAACAAATTAGATTGTAATTTAAAAAACTTAAAAGCAAGTAGGGGAGAGGAAGGAAGACTAAAGAAAGAGGGACAAGATGAGGAAAAGGGGGAAGATAGAGGAGGAAAGGAAGAATGTATATGAAAAATACACATATAAAAGAAAGTCTATACATGCTTAATAATATATAACCAAATGAATGAATATGAGTGAGCATATATGTGTATGTATATATTGTTTTTTTACTATATTTACATAAGTATCAATATATATGTGTGTCTGAATGTAAAGAGATGTAACAATACGTTACATATATGAGAATATATGTATGTAGATAAATATATTAATAAAAATATAAGTAAATGTAATAAAAGAGAACAATAATATATGAGTTAAGAAAGAAGTAAACATACACATATGGGAATAAATATGAATATATATATATAAGAATGTAGAACTTTTCATGCATATATGTTGTTCTATATGCATACAAGTACTTTTCTCTTTTGGGTGATAGAACAATAAGTCTTACTCTAATATCATGATAAAACTATAAAAATAAACAGCAAAATGTATCATCCAAAAGAAAAAGTTAGTATAAGGTTGTTTCCTGGCGGTCCAAAACCAGGGAACCCCTGCACTCATAAATGCGACTTGACTAACGCTGCATCTTTCACTTGTTACACATGTACAATCTTGATTAATCTTATCCCTGTGTTTTAGCAGTCGCTTTCTCTACTTGTAGCTCAATGTTTTTTTGTTTCCATTTGTCTCATCCCATAACTTTGTCTTTTAGGTATTTTCCGAAGTTTTAAAACTGGTTTATCTGTTTTCTCTTTAAAATCTTCTGGATCGATTTGGTTTCTGTTTTAAAAATCTGCGAAACATATTGTTTTGAGTTTTTCCTGTAAAAAATGAAGGAATAAAATATGGGAATCTTCAGACCCCAGAGGTATGTAGTGTATTTGAATTTATGGTTATCCACTTGCAGAAATGTGGAAAACAGATTGGCAGAATTATCCTTGGTCCACGTAATGTAGTCAGATTCAAGGCATGCGATACTAATTAATATCTGATGTAGTATTTACGAGTAATAAAAAAAACTTGTTTGAAAATATCTACTTCGTATTCAGAGAAGAACTCACAATTTACGACGATAACAAGAGATAATTTCTTAGAATAAAAATGTTTAAACTTAAAGAAGTTTGTGCCCATAGTGAAAGAAAGAGAACGCATAATTAAGATACATTGGAACTATGTCAAAGAGGACACGGATCCAGTAACCGAGGAGGACTGGTGAAGGAAGCTCCCTGGCTTAATCATTGAGAGAGGATTCGGTCATTTAGGGAGCCATTTGAGTTGATTGCTACAAAGGCAATTAGGTTTCTTATCTCCTTTTAAAGATTGTGACAAAGTTATTCTAAGGGTGAAATTGTATGTTTTATGTTTTTATTTAGTCATGGATCTGGGTTTAATGTTTTATATAGTAATTAATGTGTAATTGGTGTTTTTTATAAATAATTAGTATATTTTTTGTATTGAATTTGGTTCTTTTTCTATTTATTATTAGGATTGTTTTTAATCTTTTTGTTTATTTAGATCAATGTTGTAGTATGAAATTGAAGTTGAATCAATAATGACAAATATAAAAAATTCTTTTATAAATCAAATTTTTGAATTGAGAACACATTTCCTCCTTTCTAACTAGTCATTACATGTCAACTTGAAGTAGAAAAAGAAACAAATTGTAATCTAGAATGTTATATATAAGAACATGTGACTAATTCATTTTAAGACATTGAGATCATTGAGAATCCACCTAGCTCTTACTTACCATTTTCTATATCATTCAAAGAGCACATCTAAACATTTATTGTTGCATCAATATATGCATGCCTAACAATAGATAGACAAAATGCTTGTGTGCTTGCTATATTTAATATTGGTTCAATAGTTATTAAACTAGTCCATCTAGAGATTTGATCGAAGAGAAAATCACCCTACCTAAAAGATTACCATATGATGTTTGTAGATTTAGATATCTAAAATTGAGGCAAACTATTTTTCAAATTATAGAATCTTACAAATCAATTTTGCATATAGAGCATTGACTTTGTGAACTTGGATTGATTTCATCCTACACTTTTGACCCAGATCCTTTTTACATGAAAACTTCAACCCAAATTGAAGTAAAGTTTAGTTTTTCATCTATTAGACCTCATAGAATTAGATCTAATGTAAAAACTTCATTTTGAATCACAAAGTGATAATTTGTAATATAATATTATCACACTATATGTAAAAGTAGATAACCTTAAGCCATATGTATTATTATAAAAAATATATTTATTTATTGGACAAATTTATCAGCTCAACTCAAATATTAAAATATAATATAATTGTTATTTAAAATTCATTTACCCAAAAAAATTAAGGTGTATTAATTTCCTATACAATTATAGAAACTAGTTTGTTTCTCATTTGATATGTTTTTCTAAATTTTTAATTTTGTAATTAACAAAATTGACAAGCCACAAAAGGATATAAAGAGTGGCAAGTCAAAGCTGTATGAAAAATCCACTACAAAACACGAGTAATAAAATCACAACTATATACAAAATTCATCATCAACAAAACTACAAAAAAGTTACAAACATACATATTTAGAAAAATAACAAATTGAATACATTTAGACATTCAACTCAAATAACACATTCCATTAAAATGGTATTTTATAATGTTGACCTCTTCAAGGCGCATTTCCATTGGTCTCCTTAGGGTGAATTAGAAGAGGTTGTAACTCCTTTACCATGTACAACTCTTGATAATTACGTGATTAGTTCAATTTACATATGTTATCGCAAATTAGTGTAGATTGTAGGTTTTAAGAAAATGATTCTTTTTAGTTGATCAATATAATTATATTATATTTTAATTTTTGATCAGTGTAAATAAAATATTTTTGAAAGGGTCCAAACACTTTTACATTAGAATAACACAAGGAATACAAAATGTGTTTCACAAGAGATAGAATACAAAAATAGAACATACACAACACAATCATAACTGAGCTATTAAATAAAGTACAACACTTAAAGAGAACAACTAAATGATGCCAAAACCAACCGTATAAAATTGCACACTCTTAACCTTTATGTACAATTCAAAGAGATACTTGGGAAGACTTGTCTTCCTCCTTTGAACAATTGTCCATAGAAAATAGTTCTTCAAGTCATTAGTTTAAGGAGAAGGGAGGAGAAACCACCACAACTTACATGATCATGGGTGATGATAATGGGGAAGAATTAGTGAAATGGATATGTCAATCATCAAGGACCCATAGTAGAAACAAGGGTGTGTTGTGCCAACACTGAGGGAATATAAAGAGAAAACAATATATGTAAATTTGAGAAACTAAGTTAGAAACCATGGAATGCCCACCAAGAGGAATCAATGGAGTTAGAGGGTCCATATCTAACCTAGTAGGAACTATTGTAAGAGTCAAAATAATGAGATGGGCTCAAAATGAGTCAAATCCTCTATGTCAAATTTGGAGCTCTTAGAAAAATGGTAAGCTAATGAGGGAGGGCATTATACTAAAATGTAGGAGAGGAGGGATATGGATAGAATGAGGAAAATTCAAAGCCAAAATCCCTATGAAAAACAACCATCTATAATGGAAGGGGATACCCTCTTAGTCAATAGATTGAGTCTAAGGTTTTTCTTCAACTTATAAGATAATCTCACAAGGGAGAGATTTCACAAGTTTAATGTCCACCAAAATATGGGTAAAGGAGATGCAAGAGTAGTTTGAAGTGATAGTGTTGACCTTCAAAACGTGACCAAGCACATTGTTGATAGCCTCAAAAGTAGATTTGCACAAAAAATGAAGGGTAGATAAGGAAAATTAACCCAAACTAACATAATGTTAGTATACTCAATTACAAGATTGAATGAAGGAATCTAGGGTTGAAATAATAGAGGATAGTGGCTCCACATCCAAACTCTTTCATCAAAATTAGCATCTCTATCCTTAGAAGAATTGAAAGCCACCATAAAGAATCCCCTATCATAAGATTAAATCTCCACATTGAACACTAAAATAGGAAGCCAATATTTTGAAATCTAGTGATGCAAGTCAAGGAGGGAAGGTAATAGATGACCAAATTAGCATACCAGATGGTCTTTATTATCTAAGATAAAAATCATTATCCACAACATATTTCCTAATAATCACCATGGGTGTGGATACACCATAGGGGACCAATAACAACCTCATTTGAGTAGAAGGGGAAGATGCAACCATGAAAGGATTATGGATTGTATTCATAGTGCATAAAGAAGGATGAAGGGCTTTGCATGTCACCAAAAATTCCACCAATGAGAATAGACCCACTATATATAGAGAAAACATAGGTGATAAAATAATTAAGCTATTTTTATAAATTTCTATACATTAGAAATATTATAATTATGGATTTTAAATATTTTAATAATTATTTAGTAGTTTTATGATCATAATTAGATTTCATAGTGAGCACATTGAAGATAAATGTTTAATTCTCAGAAATTAATTGGGTGAGTGACCATAATAAATATTTAGGTGTTATGGTATTGAAATGCATCATGTTGATAGTTATGTTATGTACTATATATTATTGACCACTTTGTTAGTTCTTATGTTGAAGATAAAAATGTAATTGTTTGAAGTTAATCAAATGAATGATCATCTAAAATATATGCAAGTGTGAAGATATTTAAATATACCATGTTGAGTATTATATTTGATCAACCTTATCAAGTGACATCTTATAAACATTTCGAAAGCTTAATTCCTAATTAAATAGGCATGCCAATTGTAACATATTAATTATCAGAAATTAAACTAATAAATTATATCTTAGTTCATCTATTTGTTGTCATAAAGCTTAATTTGTAAGATGTCATGATAACTAAAATATGTATTTTCATCTTTCACACTATTTTTTTAATTCTAGAAAAATAAAATAAATTTGAAAATGATTGTACAATTCAAATTTGATATTTATAATTTACAAGAATGAAACTATCAAAGTAAAAGAATAAAGTAAGTGATTAGATCTTCCAAGACAATTATCAGAATGTCTAAAAGTCAACTTAGGTGAAGCTTATATTTGTAATACCAAATTATTAATTTATATATAAAGTTTGTGTTTATATATTTTTATTTGAACACTAGGTTCTTTTAGAAATTAAGAAAACAATACTACATTTTCTATCTTTTACTTTCTAGTTTATGCACTCTAATACACTAAATGGTGAGTGATCGTTTCTTGTACCATTTATCATAGTATCATATATGGTATCAAAGTAAATTAAAATCTTTCTTTTTTTACTTGATATTGAGATATAATGGAATGCCTTCTTCTTTTTGTAAAGGTATTGAGATATACTATTTTGTGTTCAAATTTATTTGAAAAGAAATTTAAAATATGATTCATAGGGGAATTCCCTTTAGAAGAGGAAGATAATACTAACTACTAAGATTTATTGACAATGTTAAGGTGGCATAACTTTATAAAATAGATTGAATATAGGAGGAAGGGGATTTATTCTAATAGTGAATAAAGAGGAAGAGACATCAAAGGTAAAAAGAAAGAATTCGAGGTAGATATTGAGCTTAAATAAATAATTAACCATTCTATAATTATTATGAGAGATGAGACAAAGACTAACACCCTTAATTTATTTCTACAATTTACAATCATTGTTAAGGTTTTATGGAAAAATAGAGAAATTAAATTATCAATTATAATGAAAATTTAAATGACAAAAAAAATAAAAAAAATTCATAGAGACGTAAGACAACAAATTTTAATGTGGTTCACCCTTTGGGCTAAGTCTAAAACTAACTATTCTAGTTTTATTAAACTTCCAGCCAAATAGATTTACATAAACCTACAACAATTTATTGCATCTCCAAATGAAATATTTCACTTAAATCTTCACCCTCTATTGTTGTGTGTTACACACCAAACTAGCAATTCACATCCACACACTTTGTTGTATGTCCATTTTCTCATAATTGTAACTTTCTATCTTCTTCCACACATGCCTTGCTACGTGCAGTCCAACTTCACATTGTATGATTGTTGTTATTTCAATCCACAACAAAAATATTTAATTTCTACGAAGAAGCGAATTGGTTTTTCAACCAAAATTAGTAATGAATTTCCTTTAATAAAATATGGGATTTTTTTCTTCAAGGGCTCTACCCTTGAGCCATTGGTTGGAGGCGTTGCCCCCAAACCCCTATTGTGGGATCCATCCTCAGGCCCTTGTTAGGGGGATAGTCCCCCTAGACCCCATAGGAGGGGCTTCGCCCTCTACACTCCCTTGCTAATTAATTTTGGGGGAAACCACATTGGGAAAAGTGACCAAAATTTTAACCTAGAGTATGATCAGGTTACACATACCAATAATCATTAGGGGTATAAATCATACTAAAGAGAAAAATCTTTTGAGTTCTATGGGAATTTAGATGACCCTAAAAGAACATGAAGTTTGAATTCCTAAATTGAAAGGTCTATTACATCTTGTTATTATCAAACTGAATAGAATAAATGATATTATACCTTGTTTAGTAGCATCCAAAGGTTTATTTTATATAGTTTTTTGTATATTTAATCACTTTTTTAGGGGAATTTAGGTTGTGTTTTTTGGCTTAGTTTATTTATATTTTAGAATTTTTAAAGTAGCATTATTTTTTTTAATAATTTATTTATAAATTGTATTTGTTTATATAGATAGAGGCACCTTTTCTATTTTAAAAATAATAGTTAGTAAAAATATAGAGTGCTTAACTGTATCATATTTTAGCAATACAAAAGAATTCCTAGAATTGATATGCATTATTAGATTTTTTTGTGCTCATTGCTTGGGTTATGATTTATGGTATTTTTTAATTATAAATTATTATTGCATGTTTTTTCCTATAATTAGAAGTAGTATTTTTGTTCTATATCAATTATTGTATAGTTTATTTAAAGAATAAGGTTAGATCAAAACTTTTCAATTGATACCAAAGCTTCAATCCAAGTTTGATTTCCTAGAGTTAGATTTGAGGGGTGGTTGGAATAACCATTGTACCATAGGGAATTGATCTCATGGACAAACTAAAACTCTGGATATAGGTGAAGATGATGATTTGGAAGTTCATTGACATCTATAGGTTTTGGTGTAATGGAAAATATTTGTTTGGTATAAGTTTGGATTATAGATTTTGTGGTTGAGATCTCTCTAACAATTGATCATGTAAAACACCAACTCTTAGAATTTGTTTTCATTTTATTGAAATTAATATGATTATTGGAGCATCAAGATGATGACTCTTTAGACATGGAAGGAATTGTGAAAAATTATAAAAATATGAACCTATCAAGAACTAGATGATTATACCTCTACAAAAGCCAATGATAGAAAAAAAAAGAGGTTAATAAAAATAAATGTCAATCCTTATTTCATATTTAAACAACTTCAAACAAGATCCTATTTCTAAGAATTATAGGCAAAAATATAACCATAAATTCCAAAAAGAATATACAAGAAGGTCTTACTAATGTAATGATCACATCAAAGTTATCAAGTAACAAATAGTAAAGAGAGAATTTAAAATTTTAAAGTTCGAAGAAGTTAAGAGTGCGAGTGATAATTTTCTAAGAGCAAAGGATGTGATCAATAATATGGCTACCCTTAGAGAAATTGTGAACAAAGGGGTTTCTCTATAAAATGTTTTAACTTATCTAACACCAAGGTGAAATAATGTTTCAATAATAACTCACAAAAGTAAAGATTTGATTACTCTTAAGTTTGGTCACTCAATTGGATCTCTTATATATTGTGAAGAAAGACTTAGAGATATAGTTTGAGAAAGTGGTGATAATTTTTTATCCTAAAATTTTTAGATCATAGAGAAGGTTGGTGTCAATAATACAAGCAAACAAGAACAAGGAAAATATAGGAATCGAGGTTATTCAAGATGAAATGGAGGCATAAGAGGTGGTGGTAGTAGAGAGAAAGGTAGAGGTAGATTTGATAAGATAAATGTCCAGCTTTATCATTGTAATAGGAATCCAATCACTTTGAAATGGAATGCTAATTAAAATCAAGTAATAAAAATAAAAGTGTTAATTAAGACCTCATGAGGGTAAGGAGACTTATCATTTTTTTTAATCTTATGCTAAAGGTAAAATAGATCTAAAGAAATTTGATATGTAGATTCAAAGTTACTCTAACTGCATGTTTGGGAATAATGGGCTCCTTTCTATAATGAATGAGAGTTTCAAATCAAATATCAATCTTGGTGATGAAAAATCCTTGGATATTATTATAAAAGGAACTATGAAAGTGCATTTTAAAGAAGGTACATGAAAAGTGTTAATGATATTTATGGCACACATAGATTGAAACATATTTTTCTAGGTGTAGTATAATGATAGTAATAGAATTATCTTTATTTTTTTCTAAAAATAAATGATATACAATCAATGATAAGAATAAAGAAAATTAATTTTCTATATTTTTTCCTATGTTAAAATAGGGGGTTCACGTTGAAGTTTGGAGAACATAATATCAATATACCCATACATGGAATATGGAGATAGAAGTTGGTTATTCACTATGCAGATGTCACATTTATAACAGGGAAAGCATGGTCAAAAGAGCGGTTCATGAAGAAAGTTAAATTGTACACCTCCGTTATCATTAACAATGTAATATTCTAACATTCCCCTGCTTATTAAATTGCTCCTACAAATGTACCCTTGAAATCTTGAAATACACTTTGCCAAGGGACCCCCTACCCCTTAAAGCTTACATAACAAAACACGTTGATTACAAAATAGATAAACATTCTTGAGAAGATCTTCCTTTGAAAAGAGAAAATTTGAATCAAGTGAAAATCCATTAGGCTACCTCATGACCCTCGGAAGGGTGTAGCTTCAAGCTGAATTCTCGAGTTCTTGGACTACAATTTTCTTAAACTCTCGAATCACTGATTCCCTAAATTATTTTACAACAATCCATATTGAACTCTACAAACACAGGGCTCCATCAAGCTGTTTGATGACCCTCATAAGGGTATAATTCTCAATCATAGTCTCATAAACTCATTGGACAACAATCCTTATTGAGTTCAACACCAAATCTCTTACAAATCTCTAAAAACTAAACTTCACAATATATGCATTCTTAAAATCCACCAGCATCAACAAGGAAAGCAATAAAGAAAGCAAAAACACTTTCTCATGCAAAGCACCATCTCAAAGAAAGAAGCTAACTTGAGATTATGGAAATTCCTTCATCATCCAGTGCCACCCGCCTTCAATAGGACAACCCATTACATTAATAAGTTTGGTTTGGATTCCTTGAAGTTTTTTTTCAACTTTTTTGCTAATGCCTTGATTTTGCAATGCACCAAAGGAAACTTGATATTAGGATCATGAAATTTCTTGATGCTCTCATGCTTGCAAAGCTTTGCAAGAATAGTCACTATCTTGATAATTTGAATGCAAGATTGTCACATCCTCTAATGTGAATCCATCACATCATATATGGTGTCTAGATACTCCTACATGTTATGATAGCTAGTTCTATTATGGAAATGAAGCTAGATACCATAATTCTTGAGTATTGTCAGATTTTTCTCAAAAATATCATTAATAGCGAGCATTTATATTTTATCCATTTCTCTTCTTCACCTTCCATAGCTTCTTAAAAAAATAACAGATCTTGGATTTATCCCAAACATCATTTTTCAAACTGAACAATATTGACCTTGAGACAACATTCTTTGACATCGTTGGTGTTCTCTATACATTTGCATAATAAGTTAAATATTTGAGTAGTTAGGGTAACACCCATATTTGGTCATAGGCAAATAAAACTCTCTAATATTGAAATCCATGAGTAGATATTGATAGAGTAAGATTCCCTAACATGCCTATTTGCATTTGATGACTCTTCTTGCAAGTCATTACTGGAGAAAGATGGGGATATATAAGTCATTCAAATATTTTGCATTTTTTATACTATGGCTGGAGAATTATACTTATAACATTATAAAACCAATTGGGTTGCCATTCAATACTGCAATGTCGTTGGCAATCGCCTCAAGAAATATAGTCTCTGCTATGACGATTGGTATGATCAATCCTTTGATCTGGTCTTACAAGAAGCTCTTATTCGCTTGATCCGGGAGGTAGTGGATGCTCGTAACCAACACATTAAGCATGTTATGGATCTCTCAATGAAGCAGTACCTGCATAAAGAATTGCAGTTGGTGCAAACTAAAATGTAAGACTATAACCGGCTCCATAGACCCATGCCTCACCGTTACCACAAACTGAAATGTAAGGCTAGACCCGCCTCCACAGACCTGTGCCTCACCGTTATCATAATGATCATTTATCCATATTAGCAACTTCGTCCAATGCAAAGAACTCTTCTTCATAGGCCCAAAGATTGAATTGCTCTGATACCATATGAAGGACCTAAAACATAATGATTGTGCAGTAGTTTCCTTTATAAAAAGAAAAGAGCGGTTGGCGAAGACAGTTAAAATGTACACTTCCGCTATCATTAACCATCATTAACAATGTAATATGCTAACAATATCATGTATGGGGACTTGAATTTTCATAGTTTTAAGCTACTAACATCAAAAGAGTCAATTTATGGTTCTTCTAATGTAGAAGAGAATGAGAGAATGAGGAGGTTTGTGCATGTAAGAGATTTTTTTTCAAAAAGCAGTGAATGGAAGGCTCATTATCCACTTCAACTAGTTCATTCAAAAAATTTGTAGTCTTACTCAAACAAAAAGTTGAGGTAAAAAATAATGATGATTATTCATGAAAATTTTAGATTCTTTTTGAAGATTAAATATGAATCCTTTGATACATTCAAAAGATTTAAATCCTTCATACAAAATTAAAGTAGTTGTACAAAATAAAGTTCTTTAAGGATTAATCATGGAAGATAATCTCAGTCAAGATTTTTTTATTGGTTGTTTTGATCTTAATAATATCAAAATACAACTCACCAGTACTTATAATAGTGAAAAGAGCCATACAATAATGGAAATGAAACAAACTATGTCTCAATTTTTTTTTAACTCTTTTTGGACTCTTGAAGTTACTATAATAGTTTATATTTTCAATCAAAGTTCCACTAGTGCACTTGATAGGATGACTCCGAATGAATCCTTGTATGAGAAAATTTTAATGCTAATAATTTCAATGTTTTTAGTTGAACATTTAGTATGTGTTGATTTAGATAATCAAAAGATAAAAAAGTTAGATCTATAAAGTGAATCATGCATATTTGTTAGGCATAGCAATAAAGCAAAGCGCATAGACTATATAATCTTCTCATTAATAGCACAGTTGTGGCAAAAGGTGTTATTTTTTAATAAAGGGGGAGTATATGTTCATAAAAAATCTATGTTGAAAAGTCTAAATCCATTTATAATTACATGATAATATTGATGACATTGCTGCTAATAAATTTACTAGTATTTCAATTCTAATTCCTACAAGTCCACCAAGTAGATCTTCATTTTTTTCTTCAATTCCAAATGCAAGTTCAACTTCAAGTCCAAGTTCTTCAAAGAAAGTAAGAAATTCTAATACTATTCATTAGAATACAAGATAAAAAACACATAAAGTGTTGCAAGATGGTGTGTCCCTTGTTCTTCCTTGTCTAGCACAGCACTTGGGTTTGTGACATGGTTTAACTGCCTCCTGTGGATCTTATTTGAAGTTTGTATTGGACATTGACAGGTTGATCTTTTGGTGCAATGGCAAGGCCAACAATTGGTATTAGAGCGAAGGTCACAGGTTCAAACCCCTCACTTGTGTTGGGGGGGATTGTTGCAAGATGGTGTGTCCCTTGGTCTTCCTTGTCTAGCACGGTGCTTAAGTTTGTGACATGGTTTATCCGCCTCCTGTGGATCTTATTTGAAGTTTGTATTGGGCATTGACCAGTTGACCTTTTGGTACAGCGGCAAGACCAACATAAAGAGACTTTGATAGGTGATATACTATTTTTTTCTTTATTTTATTTTTAGAAATCTTAAAATAGCTTTAATAGTTGTTTCATAAGATTTTTTTATGAATTTTATCGCTCTATATAGATAGAAGCTCTTTTGCTCTTTAGTTAAAAGAATAGTGTGTACAAGTCCGCAAATTCTCAGCAACACACAGGAAAATTCATAATTAATATGCATAGAGAATCCTTATGAGGAAAAATAGAGCCTTGGAGGTTTCTAAAATGAGAAAGAGTTAACAAAGCTTGTACTCATCGCTGAGTTATATAGTATTTTTTCTCTGACTTTGTTCAGTCAATTTTCTCTATATCAATTATTATTCAGTTATTTAAAGAACAGGGTCAGATTAAGTTCTTCAAAAATAATGTGCCCCGCTTTAAAGCCAGGGAAAAATTGTACTCAGAAATATCTCTTGATTAATTCTGCATCTTTCACTTGTCACATGTACAATCTTAATTAATCTCATCTCTGTGTTTTCACAGGTGCTTTTTCTTCTTGGAGCTCAAATGTTTTATGTTTGCATCCCATAAGTTTGCAATGGATGCACATTCATTGGTAGGTTTGTAATTTGTTGTCATTTATTGGTAGAGATTCCAATGCTTCAATGTTCGATCAATTGTTGTTTCAGATATTTTTCTGAAAGTATTAAAACTTATTTATCTATTTTTTCTTCAACATCTTCTAGATCGATTTGGATTTTGTTTTGAAAAACTATGAAACATATTGTCCTGAGTTTCTCTGTTAAAATTGAAGGAATAAATTATGGCAATGTCCCCATCTGATCAAAATATGTCAATCAGAGCCCAGAGATATGTAATGTGTTTGAAAATGGTTATCCACTTGTAAAAGCGTGGTGAACGTATTGGCAGAATTATCCCTGGTCCACATAATGTAGCTAGATTGAGACATGAGATACTAATTAAAATCTCATGTAGTATTTACGAGCAATAGAAAAATCTTGTTTGAAAAAATATGGTTTGTGTTCACAGAGAAACTCACTGTTTACCGAACTAAAATTTTAAATTAAGAAGTTTATATTTATAGTAAAGAATGGACAAGATAAAAGTGTTTTAGTTTAATTGGTTGAGTATAATTGGTGAGGGTGATTGTATGTTCTTTAATTACATGGTCCACCAAGATTCAAACCTTCAAAGGTGCAATAAATATGGGATGAAGTTGAGATCATACCCTAGTTGACTTTGGTAGAATGGATACCCCTTAGTGCTTGACTCTTAGTTGAAAAGATATAAGCTTAGACTCGTGTTCTCAATATTAATATATTATAAAAAATTGATTTCACAATAGTTAACCCTCAAACCAAACAAAAAGAGAAAACATAATTTAAAATACCTTACAACTATATCAAAGAGGACATGGGTCCACTAATCGAGGATGACTAGAGAAGGGTGCTCCCTAGCTAAATCATTGAGATAGGATTGGGAAAATTGGGGAGGCATTTAAGTTGATGGCCTATCAAAACACTTAAGTTTCTAATCCCTTTTTAAGATTAAGTCAAGGTTATTGTAATGGTGAAAACTATATATCATGTAATGTTTTGGTTAGTTATAGATTTATTTTGTTTGGATTACATTTTTATGTACTAACTAGTGTATAAGTGGCAAGCTTTTGTATTAAGACTTGGCATATTCTTTGAACATGATTTGATTCTTTCTACACATTATTACGATTTTTTGTAATCTTGAATTTTTCTATTTTCTATTGAGATCAATGCAAATTTTATTATAAAAAATGAGGAACAACAACAATCATTTCCTTGTTCTCATGAACAGTAGAATGGAGTAGCATAAGAATAAAGGCTGATTTGTGCATAACCTTAGAACTAAAATTAAGAATATTTTAAACCATGGATTCCACTTTATTCATTTTTCATTTGTAACCTTCACATTTTCTTGTAAAGCAACCAACATTTTCTCATTACTAGCACAAAGAGAATAGGAATTCTTAGTATAGTTTCTCTTATCAACCTTTCTAAGCTAAAAATGAAAATAATTATAGTAATCATTTTAGTGGCAAGAGTCTCATTAAAATCACCAAGGTCCTTGAGATCATCCCCTTTCTTAGAAGACTCGAACCCCAAATTTACATTGCTAGAAGTAGAGTTTCAATCCTCAAAATCACTATCATTCATAGTGTCATTGGTTTAATTCTCTTAGTCACAAGAGGCAATATCCTTAATGCTAGACTCAACAAGATTAGCCTTTTGAAGTCCCATCTCACAGTCCTATATATTAACAATTTGTAAATGGATTTTGTAACTAAACTAGAGGATCTTCTAGTTATAATGGTTGACCCTATAGTTTTATTATTAGTAGAAGGTCAATTACTCTTAGTATCCTTCGTAGAATTAGTTTCCACCACCATATCTTTAGTAGACAATATGTCATTAACTTTGTCCATAAAAAACATCATTTCCCTTATTCATGTTTTCAATACTAAAGAGGGTTGATAAGCTCTAGAGTTCTTTCTAGTATTATGGATAGAAAAATGGGAAACAATTTACCTTTCATGTATTTGCAATGAAAACTAGGACCCTTAAAAAAATCAAAAGGAGTTATTAAATTTCCCTCAACCATATAAACCTTCTTGATAGAAATGTTAACATTGATAGGGGAATCAAGAGTAACATTTTGATTACCAATCTTCTTGTTAGGGAAAAGTGACCCCTTCACACCCTTCACACCTTTACCTTTAACTAAAGAATATTTTTTGTTGATGCCTAAAGTTTCTAGGCACACAACCTTATGGGAAACTTAGTTAATGGGGGGACCAATTGCGCTAAATTGAGTAACCTCCAGGTTTTAAAAAAGTCGACTCTTCCATGTATTGGGGGTGAAAAGGGAAAATGAAGTAGATATATTAAAATAAAATCTAATCTAAGGCGATGTGCCAAGATTTAAGTAAATAGGCATGGGAAATCTTCCTTTCAGATGAGATTTGACGGCCCGTTCAACAATCTGCATGTCCGAAAATAACAAAAAGCATAGATAAAATTCTTAAGAAATTAATTAAACAACATAATATGACTTTCATATGCATTCATTGAATAAGAAGAGTAAAGACATAATGTGAATAGTGAAATTATATTGAAATTATGAAAGTTTTGATGATAAACTACTCATTACAACAATACTAGCACAGTATAATGTTTTATCAAAATTTAACCAAGAAAATAGAAAGGCCGAATAGATTGGCACAGTCTGTTAGTCTTAATACAATAATATTAAAACAATACAAAGGCCGAGAGTCCTTTTATCTTTTTTCTATGTATTTCTGAACCCTTTTTTAGAGTCAAAGCAGTATATATAGATCCTTCCACCACTTGAAAGCTAGGTAACAAAAAAGATTCCCTAGGCACAGGCCATGCTATTTGTCGCAATGATTCTCCAAAACTAATGCAACATAAAGATTATAAAACGTGGCATTCAGTTGCCTTGAACAAACTGCGCCCTTATGCAAATGATGGATGTTCAGTCTTAGAGTAGAAGCAATGAAATTCCCATGAAGAAATGTGTTTAACCATCTAAAGAACTGATTAAGACACATGACGTAGAGGTGGGGCCTCTCATTCTTCCTTCCTTCCTTCGAGACTGAAGTCCCCATGGAGGTGACACGTGGTGTAGTCTACACTCAAATCCTTGAATGTAGGGTCCAACAAAAAGGTGCTCACAGAGAATGCAATGTGGCACACAGGCGGAGCTCAAAGAAGAAGTAAGGGAAAAGAGTTCCCAAAGGTGCACATTGCCTACATCTAGCATAAGCGGATGAAGGCACTACCAAAAGGGGCTTGGAAATATGCAACATACAAAGCATGGGCCGAGGCTATGCAAAACCAACAAAATCAACTCGGAGGGAGCTTCAAGGATTATTAAATCCATAGCTTTTGGTGACTAATAGGGGCATTTTTCCTACGGAATGAGAACCTAAAAATCTTGGTTCCAAGACTAGAGCCTTGTCCATTGGGCAATATTAGAGCTTTGAAACACCGGTCTGCAAAGGCAGCCAGTCACCATTTGATGACATCAATAAGACACGTAGATGCTCTTGTGCCTCGTGCAGATCAATAATTTTCTTAAATGGAAACTCCGTGGAGATCGCGGTCCAAGAATCAAGCTGGAAAAGAAGCTACACTATCTGATGGATGACACTTTCAATAGTCACTGTTGTGGGAGGTTGATTGAATGATTGGAAAGCAGATAGATCTTGCTACTTTTCCTTGAACTTTGCTGCAATATACTCCACTGTGGCCATTGATTGGTTGGAGAGAAAAGGGGATGACAAGTCCAATTGAGTCAATTGGGAAAATTGCATATGCATATTATTCATAGTCTGACTCAGTATGACTGAGCAATTGCTAGCTTGAAGGATCACTGCATGATAATGGATGAATTCCTTCACCCTTTTTATAGCCGATCTTCGGTCATCTATCCCTTCCCTTTCCAAATCCGCATTCGACATTGTATACAATTTTCCTAGCAATTGCTCATCCTAGGGAACCTTTTTAGTGATACATTGTGGGACCTGCTCAATGGTGCCACACACCTCCTTGCTTAAATTTTCTGCATCTGCTAAGAATTATAGTGCCAGTTGCAGGGACAAACAAAAAGACTTGACTTTCTCCCAATAGGAGACATATAATTGTTGAGCCACCAAAAGAAGATCTAATTGAGGAACAGAGGGCTAGGAGGGAATTTTCAAAAGGTTTATCTCAACCTCCTTCGACCCAATTTCTTCCATCAGCTCATCAATTTTCTTGTCTGATGCGTTGAGTCATTCCTGTAGAGTTGTTAACTCTGTATCTTTGCTTCTCAATAGCTCCTTTGCTTGACCTTGGGTTCTACATTCCTTTTCCAAGGAGGCCTTCATTTCTTTGATCTCTTTTTCAAATTGAACCCATTGGTTTTGAAGCTCCTAATTCTTTTGTTGCATTTCTAGTTCTAATTGAGCTCATTGATCCTAAAGCTCTTTGTTCTTCTCTTGGACTTCCTTCTCCACTTGAGCCAGCCACTCCAAAAGTTTTTTTTTTTCCTACTGTAGGTTAGTAACTAGGTTGGGATCCTAGGACTGGAACTTTGCAAGTTCCTCCTGGAGTTTGGTCATTTCTACCCACACTTGTTGACAAAAGCTTGCAATTTTAGCGTCCTTAGCCTTTTCCTTCTTTTGCAAGATGTCCATTCTTTCTTTAATGTTATTGAGCTCTTCTTCCCTCTTCTTCAGTTGACGACTATGCTTCAAAAAAAAATTAGTCACAACCCTCTGAGTTTCCTCCATTAGATCAACTTTTTCTTCTGGCCAGGTTGAGTGTAGATCGATCTCTACGACATGGATTCCATAATCCTTAGGTTGCATCTGCCCTAGAGGTTTGATGGTGTTGGGAGACATAGTTGCAAATGTTATTGATCCTTGAACCTCATTAAATAGGGTCTACATGAATGGCTCATCAGGCTTTGTGGCATCCTTTTCCTTTCTTTTTTGGACTCTCCTAGCTCGTGGTGCCTTAGTCATGGAATTTTCCCAAAGAATTCTATTGGTGATCTAATTTGTTCACTAAAAATGGGTGCATTGGGAGGAAGATCAAGAAGGGAATGAAATCATCACATATTCAGATGATGTATGCTTTGGCAGAGTTAACGTCAATGGGGAGAAAGGGGGAATTCCATGCCAAGTTCTGGCTGGGGAAATGATGGAAGGACTCATAAGGGATGGTGGTAGTAGTGAAGACGCAGAGGTCACCATCTGTTGGGCGGGTTGAGTAGGATCTGATGCAATGGGAGAAAAAGGGTTTGCAAAAGAAGGTTCATATTGGGCCCCAACAAAAGATGGAACAAATTGCAGGGGAGTAAAAGTTGTTTATTTTATTAGAGAGAAGGGATATTGAGAGAAACCTCTTGAGGGTGTAGAAGCAAAAAATGATAGGCCAAAACTTGAAGTAATTGGAGATGTGAATGCAACAGGGTTAATCAAAGACTAAAAAGGGAGAATAGGGGGAGAAAAAGGTACACGAGTTGTTGTAAGCTCTAATCCTTGGCTCATTGCAGGTGCTTGTGAGCTTTCTCTTGGAGTGGCATCATTGCACAACCTCTTCTCGGGTGGTGAATTGTCCACGTCTACAACCAATTGAGATTATTGAGCCGCTCTAGGTCTCTTAGTATCCCATGTACATGGTAGCGTGGATGCCGCATGGGATGTAGTTACTTGCACGCTCAGTGGAGTTTCACTGGGTTGTTTTGCTACTTCTCTAGCTCCTTGTATTTGGGCCTTTTTTGCCTCTCTTTCTTTGAATATTGCAGTTGCTTCCTCCCAATCCATTTCCTCAACTTCCTCAACATCAATGTCATTGTTCTCTTTGTTCCATAGATCATCAAATTTTTCATCCATTTCTAGCTCTTGGAACTTGGCATCAAGACATTTGGTCTCTTGACAATAAATCTAGAAGTGAGAAATCTTATCCTCACTCCATTGGTGGTTCTTGGTCAATTCATTACAGAAGGTGGCCCCAATTTTGCACTTTTCACTAGTCTTGGCCAAAGGGAAATAAAAATATAACCATGGCGGCCTTCCCGACTCTATGGGAATATAAACCAAGTCTACAAAGAGAGTATGGTTCCCCATCAATGGACTCCGCCCAGTTTCCAAGTAGGGTCAGGAGCTATGAGTCACTTTAACATTTAGATCCACTAATTCATCATTGGGATTATATTCCCCATTTGTCATAGATCAATACTAGCCCTAGATGAGCAAGCTTCACCGTTAGTAGAACTTCCATCTACTTTTTATCCATTATTACTGTTCCAAAGCTTAAGGGGCATTTGAAAAATCCTTTCTTATTTTTCCCCCACAAAAACTTTTTTCTATAATTGCTAGTTGTTTGAACACCTCAAGGACCAACACCCTATTTGTCACATAAAATGGGAGCCGAAATGGTTCCTCAGTAAAACCATGCAACCTAGCAAATGAAAAATACTCTCTAAGGAACCAATCACAAGGAGGAACAAAATCTTGCATCCATATCACTTGCTAAATGGAGAAACGATAACAACCAACCTCACCCTCCTTATTAAAATCTTGCATTATTAGAGTCAGGAAAGACTCAGAAAATGCATAATAATCATGGGTCATAGAAAGGAGATGGGTCCACACATAAACCAACTTCTTAACCACACTTTCATCAAAGATAGACAAACCCATATGTTTTTTAAAGAAATTAGGGTTTTGGTGTAAAAACATGTGAGCAAGAAATGAATAAAACCTAAATCTATACTGTGTGTGATACTCCTTGAATTGGTTCAACATCTTCTAAAAATGGCCTTCACAAAGTCATACTAGAATAGGGTATGTTGTCTTCTTAACTGAAAACCCAAACCCATTTGAAACTCATGCACCTCTTTGTCACTCTCCAGGCCAAAAATGAAGCAAAAATAGAGAAGAAATCTTGTATGTTTGAGTTGAAACCATTGGTCCCAACCAAAAACTATGATGGGTGCTTATCTTCCTTGGGCCTTTTTGTTTCATAATTGTAAAAAATCAAGAGCATGGGTTCTGGTCTTCTAGAAATTGTCCAAATTGTTCCTGGTGAACTTATCAAGTGCTTCTCCAATATTCCTTGTAGGGTTACATAGCATCTGTAAGGAAAGTAGAGGTGCAGAAACACTTTCCTAATGTCAAATCCACAGGGAAGAATGCAATGCAGGGCCGTTTAATTTTCAAATTACAATATAATTAAGACACACATGAAAGATTTACAGAAATAGAGCAAATACACAAATACAATTAAACAACAGATTTACGTGGGAAACCCTTTCGGGAAAAAAACCCACCACACCAAGCTGAATCTCTTTGTATTATAGTAACAACAAAATTACATACAATCAGAAATACAACTCTCTGGTATTTTACTGTAGCTTCATTAATTGTTCATCAGTTATAGAAAATCCTCTCAACAAAATGACTCAACTCATCCACCATCTCAAATCAAAATCGATCTACTTTTATTCTATTCACATTCTAATTTTTTCTTCTGTGCATCCTTATCCGCCATTGCCAATCATAGACAGTTTCCTTTCGAGCAGATGATTTTTCCTTGCATGCAGTTTTTCTAGCATTGCAACTGATGCAAAAAACCAACTGTCATCCGTTTGAAAACAACTTCCTCTGATTGGTCCAGTAGGATGCCACATAGGATGGTCACACGGTCAACGACATTCAAGCTTTGTTGGCATATCGGTGAGACACTAACAGTGTCTCCTCGATGCCACAAAGTATTCGCTATTGATATTGGCTTCAGACCCCAACAGTCGGCAAGAGGATTCTCATTCGACAAGACTCATACCAAAAACCATAAGTCATATCGAACTCAGAGAGACCATCAGCAAGACATACCAACAATAGACCCTTCAGCCAAGTCTCCCCGACGCCCGATAAGATCACACTGTCCCCCAAAGGTTTCCATTCGCCAAAAGGTCATAGCGAACACACAAGGTCATAGTGATAGACTTGTTGGCAAGACATCAACCCTGTCACAGTGATATGAACATTTTAAGAGCTTTAGAGCAGTTAGTCGGCCAGACATCCATGATGTCACACCGAATTTTCCTTCAAAGAGTTTCATGTCAGTAAGGATTGAGGCACATATTCCAACAAGCTCCCACTTGATGAAGATCTTACTGACACCTCCAGAGCATAATAAAACTACTGAAAATCATGGGCCAAGAGGCCCATCGAACTGGCACACCACCTGAACTTGTTTGTGCTCATAGGCTTCATCAATGCATCTGCAACATTCTCCAGAGTATCCACTTTCTCCAAAGAGACCTTCCCATCCTCCACCATATCTCATACAAAGTGATACTGTACATCTATATGTTTCGTCCTGGAATGGAAAGCAGGATTCTTCGCCAAACATATAGCACTCTAACTATCACAATAAATAGTAATCATTCCTACATCAAAACCAATGTTAGAACACAAATGTTTTAACTAGATTGCTTCTTTACATGCATGTGTTGCTGCCATGTATTCTACCTTTGTAGTGGACAAAGCGACTATAGCCTGCCGCTTGCTCATCCAACTCACTGCACCACCATTCATCATGAAAATATATCCACTAGTGGATCTCCTACTGTCAATGTCCCCTACCCAATCAGAATCCACATAAGCTTGAATGCTAAGAGTCTTTTGTGATTCAACCAAGTTACCATGGTAACACAAAGCATAATCTGAAGTACCCTTCAGATATCTAAACACTCTCTTCACAACATCCCAATGTGTCCTTCCAGGATTATCCATAAAATGACTAAGAACTCCCACTGCTTGGGCAATGTCTGGTCTTGTACAGACCATTGCATACAAAAGACTGCCAACTGCACTAGCATAAGGTACACTAGTCATGTCCTCCATCTCAGTAGGAGATTTTGGACAATCCTCAATAGATAGCTCCGTTCCCTGTGTAACTGGAACAACTAGCTGCTTGCACTCAATCATACAAAATCTCTCTAGAACAATCTTGATATACTTACTCTGACTGAGCCAAAGTTTTCTATTCTTCATGTCCCTGGTTATTTCCATTCCCAGAATATACCCTGCTGCACCAAGATCTTTCATTTCGAACTTTGCAGACAACTGAGACTTAAGATTAGAAATCATTATCTTACTATTGCCTATGAACAACATATCATCAACATAGAGTGCAATAATAAGGACTTGATCACTTTTAGCTTTGTAATACACACAGTGATCACATTTTGATCTTACAAATCCCAATGACAAAACAAACGTGTCAAAATTTTGGTACCACATTCTAGGGGACTATTTTAAACCATACAGAGATTTCTTTAACTTGCAAACCAGTCTTTGTTTACCTTTCTCCACAAAGTGCTCCAGCTGGAACATATAAATTTCTTCTTCAAGATCACCATGAAGAAATATTGTCTTCACATCCATCTGTTCAATCTCTAAGTCATATGCTGCTGCAAGTGACAAAAGAAATCTAATGGATGTCAGCTTCGCTACAGGAGAAAATATTTCTCCATAATCAATTCCCTCTACCTGGGAATATCCTTTTGCAACCAGCCTTGCTTTATATTTCTCCACACTACCGTCCAGACCTATTTTCTTTTTAAACACCCATTTGCAGCCCACAACTTTTCTACCTTTAGGCAATGGCACCAAACTCCAGGTATCATTCTTTTCTAATGATGCCATTTCTTCATTCATGGCTTCCAACCAAGAGTTTGAATCTGACATTTTAAATGCCTCTTTCATAGTCCTAGGTTCATCGGTGCTAGAAATTAAAGCATAGGCACAAGTAGACTCAATTAAAGAAAACCCATACCTATCAGGTTGATTTCTTTCACAAGTTGACCTCCTCATAGGCCGAGGATAAAGTGGTTCTTCATCTTCATCAGAACTTTCAGAACTACTTGAGCTCTCCTCAGTATTAGGTACATTTTGATTTTTCATTTCCTCTTTATCTGGTGTCGGAGGAATTGCTGCTATAGCCTTTTCATTTTCTAATTTCTTATCTGACTGCAGATCCAAAGTGGAAGGTTTCAGCTCATGAAAGATAATGCTTCTATTGTGCAAAACCTTCTCAGTCTTAGGATTCCAAAGCCTGTATCCTTTTATGCTAGCACTATAGCCAATAAAAATACACTTCACAACTTTGTTTTCCAACTTGGATCTTTTTTCAAATGGCACATATGCATATGCCTCATAGCCAAAGACACAAATATGTCTCAAAGAGGGCTTCTTTCTAGACCATGCTTCCAAAGGCGTCTTCTCAATAAGAGAAGAGTTGGGAGAACGATTTACCAAGTAACATGATGTAGATACTACTTCAGCCCAGAACTTCTCCTCCAAGCCAGCACTGCTCAGCATACTCCGTGCTCTTTCCATTACTGTCCTATTGAACCTTTTAGCAACTCCATTTTGTTGTGGAGTGTAAGGTGTAGTCTTATGTCTTTTAATCCCATGATCTGTACAGTACCTTTCAAATTCATCTGAACAAAACTCACTGCCATTGTCAGTCCTTAAGCATTTTATTTTTCTACGAGTCTAATTTTTTACAAGGTTTTAAAATTCCTTAAACTGACTGAACACTTCTGATTTACTTTTCAGAAAATATACAAATGTTCTTCTTGAATAATCATCAATAAACAACACATAGTATCTTGATTTAGACAAAGAAGGAACATTAACTGGACCAAACACATCAGAATGTATATAATCAAGCAAACTAGAAGTTTTGTGAGGAATGGAATAAAATGAAACACGGTGTTGCTTTCCATATATGCAATGTTCGCAAAAATTGAACTCAAGGTTACAATCTTCAAGCCCTTCTACCAGGTTTTTATTTTTCAAGGTTTTTAAACCTTTCTCACCAATGTGGCCTAGCCTATGATGCCAGAGCATAAGCTTCTCTACTAGAAGTTTAACCTCCATGGAGTTTACACCATCAGGAATGTTTTCCTTCTTTTCTCCATGAGCAGCCTTAAGTGACTTTACAGAGACACTGTTGCATTGGACAACCAGTGCATCCAGCTTGTATAGAGTACCAATTCGAGCACCCCTAGCCAGCACCATAGAGCCTCTAGTCATCTTGCAGCCATTTCTAGAGAACGTGACCTGCACTCTGATATCATTCAACTTACTTGCAAAAAGTAGATTTCGAGCTAGACGTGGTATATGCATCACATCATTGATTCCCTTCACTGTTCCATCAGGGAATTGAATTCTGACTCTTCCATGACCAACAATTTCCAAAGATGAATCACTTTCTAGGTACACCTTTCCACCATTGTATTCTTCATACTTCGTGAACCATTCTCTATGAGATGTCATGTGGAAAGATGCTCTAGAATCAATCAGCTAGACATCATCTGATGCCCGTGTAGCCAAAGCTGCAATGAAGGCGTCTGCATCACTATGAGAAGAATCATTTCCTGAAGAGTTCTTCTTTTTATCCTCCTTGCAATCCTTTCAGACATGACCAGGTTGCCCACAATTCCAGCACTTCACCTTTGACTTCTTGCTAGGAGATTTTGATCTCCCTTCTGATTTCAATTTGGACTTCTTGTCCTTCTTCTTGCCTTTCTCCTTTAGTCTACCTATGACAGCCAGAGCCTCCTTTGCCATCTCAGAAGATTTTCTTCTCATTTCTTTTGATAACAGAGAAGCAACAACATCTTCCATTTTGAATGTGGATGTTGTACTCCCTATAGCCATCACCAAATGATCCCAAGAATCAGACAGAGAACATAACAACAACATGCAACGATCTTCATCTTCAATCTTCACACCAATAGATGTCAACTAAGCAATCAACATGTTGAAAGCATTTAAGTGATCAGCAACAGACGCTCCTTCCTGCATTCTCAAAGATTACAACTTCTTCCTCAAGAAAAACTTGTTCACCAAGGACTTGCCCTGATAAATGGATGCTAGTCTTTTCCACAAGGAAAAGGCAGTCTTTTCTTCATGCACGTTCAGAAGAATAGAGTCTTCCAAATAGAGCCTTATCAGCCCTTTAGATTTTTTGTCTGCCAGGTCCCAATCCTCTTGCTTCATTCCTTGAGGCATTGTTCTAGACACAACAGTCCAAAGATCTCGATCAACTAACATATCTTCCATTTTGAGTTTCCACAACTCAAAATTGGTTCCATTGAATTTCTCTATTTCCATCCTTTCGGATGTGCTCGCCATCTCAATCTGTAATTAAATTATCAGATCTCTACAAAACTCCCACTGGAAAAGGATTGACACAAAAAACCCAACCCACTCGCAAGGACAACACAACTGGCCAGGCTCTGATACCACTTGTAAGGAAAGCAGAGGTGCGGAAACACTTTCCTAATGTCAAATCCATAGGGAAGAATGCAATGTAGGGCTTTTTAATTTTCAAATTACAATCTAATTAAGACACACATGGAATATTTACAAAAATAGAGCAAATACACAAATACAACTGAACAACAGATTTACGTGGGAAACCCTTTTGGGAAAAAACCCACCACACCAAGCTAAATCTCTTTGTATTACAGTAACAACAAAATTACATACAATCAGAAATACAACTCTCTGGTATTTTATTGTAGCTTCATTCACTATTCATCAGTTACAGAAAATCCTCTCAACAAAATGACTCAACTCATTCACCATCTCAAATCAGAATCAATCTGCTTTTATTCTATTCACATTCTGATTTTGTCTTCTGTGCATCCTTATCCACCATTTCCAATCATAGACAATTTCCTTTCAAGCAGATGATTTTTCCTTTCATGCAGTTTTTCCAGCGTTGCAACTGATGCAAAAAACCAACCGTCATCCATTTGAAAACTGCTTCCTCTTATTGGTCCAATAGGATGCCACATAGGATGGTCACACAGTCAACAATGTTCAAACTTTGTTGGCATATCGGTGAGACACTAACAGTGTCTCCCCGATGCCACAAAGTATTCGCTATTGATATCGGCTTTAGACCCAAACAATCAACAAGAGGATTCTCATTCGACAAGACTCATACCAAAAACCATAAGTCATATCGAACTCAGAGAGACCATCAACAAGACATACTAACAATAGACCCTTCGACCAAGTCTCCCTGATGCCCAATAAGATCACACTGTTTCTCAAAGGTTTCCATTCGCCAAAAGGTCACAGCGAACACACAAGGTCACAACGATAGACTTGTCGGCAAGACATCAACCATGTCACAGTGATATGAACATTTTAAGAGCTTCAGAACAGTTAGTCGGCCAGACATCCATGATGTCACACCGAATTTTCCTTCAAAGAGTTTCATGTCAGTAAGGATTGAGGCACATATTCCAATAGAATGTCCCTAATAGCATCAACGCTAATCACTACTCTTAGGTTCTGACCTTCTATAATGCCTATATCTAAATTGAAATTTTCAATGCATTCATGAACCAACTTTGGGAAGTGATGCGCTAAGGGAACCATATATTGCGGAAGACCATAGAACCACAAATTGTAAGTTCCAAATACTCTTGGTCAATAGCCTTTTTCATTCTTTTGCAGGCTTCCTCCCTAAAATTCTTAGGGTTGGGTTTGATCTCATGGTCATAAATATTATCCCATTCTTCTACCATCTGGACCTTGTTCTTGTGGATAGTCTTCTGCAAGGACCGTGTGTGAGGCCATTTTGGATTTTCCAACATCCCAAGAAATGCATAAGAAATGTCACTAAAAGCATGGGCCATTGGCACCATCAAGATGGCATCTGAAACATAGATTTTTGGAACCCTATGGACAACTTTTGCACTTCTAGGGATTTTCACTTAAAAGGAGAGAGAAAAGGACAAAAATGCTAATTTATCACTCAAATTAGGATGTAAGCAATGTTGTTTAATGTAAATGAACTTAACTAAATGCAATTGACTAATCTGAATGACTAAAAATGAATGCAAAAGTGTAATTATAATAACTATGTTTGAAAACACATTCTGATATGCAAACAACTATATAAATGAATAAATAATGCAAAACAAAAAGTACATGGATGAATCTGAATCCACCTGGATGAATTGTGATGATTTTGGAGTGTTTTGAATGCTGATGAAAATCAATGACTTTTCACAGTGGGACTCCACCCAGGGTGGCAAATCAGTTCACCTACTGGTGAAAAACTGTCAGGAGCTGGTTTCTGTCTATCGGGATCCAGAATCTAAAAAAACTCAAGTTTCCAGTCCTAAGGTGGGACTCATTCACCACAAGTGGTGAATTATTCCTCTCCCAAATTTTTGAAAAGTTAGGAGACAACTCTGCAACACCAGATCTGGAGATGTCTGCTTGTTGGGTTGTCGAAGTCAAATCTGCAGAAAATGGACAAATAACTCTCTCCAAGCTTGAATTGGACTCAAGTTGACTTGAAGCACCTAATTGACTTGGAAATAAATCTTCAACACCTAATAACCTATAAAATCTACATACAAAGAGTTGCAAAAAAACATGCAATAGGGGAAAAATGATTAGGGGTTAGTGAATAGGGGTTTGCCTTGGTCAAACCCCACTTTTGGTAATTAAACCCTTGAAAATACAATGAAATGAAAGAGAAAGATAAACTAATAACATGCAAATGCTATCAACTTACCTAACCCTTGATAATGCAAGTTTGAAGTAATGTCAATGGTTGCTTCAAAGTTCTTGAATAATGCTTGAATTGTTGATATAAAGTGCTTGGATCCTTGAATGAGTGAGGAGATTAATTGAATGACTTAGGAGATGTAAAATGAGGTGAAAATTACTTATTTATACAATTCTTGTGCCTTAGTATCCATTCATACATCATCACAGGCCGACATCAAGTGATTTTGAATAAAATCTTGAAAGGAAGTTTGAAATATTTTGAATTTGGGGCCAAGGGAGACTAATTCACCACCCATGGTGAATGGGTCCCACCTAGGACCTAAAAAGATGTGTCAGGAAAAATGTTGTATTTAATGTTGTTTGTTGGGACAATATGCAAAAATACACTTAATTAAGTCATATGAGGGTATAAAGGGGCCAAATAAAGCATGAGAAGGGTGTAAATAGTGAAAATATGCCTAGAAGAGTGTGAAAGCTTGTTACAAGACTTTACAACACTTAAAAATAGGACTTGTTGATGAGTGAAAAGGTGATTTTTAGGTAAATTGCATTAAATAGAGTCTAGAAGAATGTAGAAATGTCTTACAATGCTTCATAACACCTTCACAAGATGTCGTTCTTTGAGTTTTAATACCTAAATAAGTATGTTCAAGCCATGTTACAACATAAAATCAGAGCAACATAGTTTGAACACCATGAAACAGGACCTAAAAGGCCATGAAAATGACAAGGGGCCATTTTTCTATGACACATTTAGCCCCCACTTTAGTGAGAGGATGAACCTACTTCAAACTCATACTAAAGTAGCCATGAACATCGAGGGGAGGGTTCAGATGCACTTATGTTAGCAAGATGGAATGAAAATGATCAAGAGGGATGATCAAGCCCCTAGGATGAAGATCCCATGGAAAACTAGACATAAGAATAAAGGAACAAACAAGTGTTGAAATGATTGGATGAAGCTTCAATCATCAATCAAACTAGTTGTGGAAGGAGATCTAGGTTGATTGTTTGAAAAAGGGAATGTGTACTCACTCTGGGGCCATAGAACTTTAGGCTATCTATGGGGTGAGAAGGCACAATTGTATACTCACTCTAGGGCCACATAAGTAGTTGTCTGCGGGGTGAGAAAGCCCAAAAAGGTAAGATACATACGCTAGTTGGTATGCACTCACAAAACACAAAGGTAGCTATGGGGAAAAGTCATGCTGCTAGGTGGGCTTCCTGCTCAACCATGTCAAAGTTATACCTGTTGATAACTTTAACAAGGTGCCACAAAGCAAAAGGAATGTTCTTGAATAAAAAGAAAAAGGTACCATAGTCATGCAAGTTGCGTTATGCAAGGTGGAAAAAAGGAATTTGCAAAATGTAAAAATGAAAAAATGTAAAATGTAAAATGTGAAAAGATGTTCAAAGGAGTCTTGTTCATTTTATGCAAGGTCAATCACTTAGGGAACATTGTGTCTAATGTCTCCAAGAGAGAACCAATCAAAGAATAGTATATTCACAACTTATGGGATACAGTGCGTCGCATCAAGCCATGAAGAGGAATGTAATATGCTAAGATAGATCACACTTATGAAGGACATCACACCCAATGTCATCCACAAAGTGACAAACACATCATATAAATGACAAGGCTACACTAGGAACCAAGAGTGCGCATGAATTATGGTAATGTATGCCCCCCACTTTAGAGGAATTGATACACATCGTTATGTGAGCAATTACTTTAAAGTAGCGAAGGAAAGAAAATGCAAAAAGAAAACAAGACATGAGAGCCAACTTAGAAAGCCCTATGCCAAGTCATATGTTTCGAAGTTAGGCTATGTCATGTCAAGGAAAAGCAAAGAAAAGGGAGTTTCCCCCTAGAAAAGAAAGCACACCAAACACATAAGGGATCTATGGATTTGGGGTCAGTATGTTCGTTGCTACAATTTTTTTGTATTAAAGAGCTTAGAACAGTCATCATTCCCCAAATACATAGAACGAGAAGAATGGCACAAAGAGATAGAAAACAAAGGAAAATGAAAGTCTTTTTTGAGTCAACATGGAAGATACATTGCGGTCTCAATGCTTTGCATCGTCCCCAAAAGGATAACACAAGCAAAAAAGAAAGAAAACTAAAAGGTGAAGGAAAATGAAAAAGCTTTTGGGTCAACATGAAGGAGACATTTTGGTCTCAATGCCTTGCATCATCCCCAAAAGGAAAACACAAAACAAAAAGAGAAAAAAAAAGACAAAGACCTTGTGGGTCAACATGGAAGAGACATAAGGCATCTCTATGCTTTGCATCATCCCCAAAAGGAGAAAAAAAAATAAAAATGAAAAAGATAATGCATGACGAATAGAAGAATAGAGGTATGAATAGAAGAAGTGTACAAAGAGAGAGAACATCAAACACACAATATGAGGGAACACGATACACACATGCAAAGGAAAAGGAACAAGTAATGCAAATATAAGTCAACCATTAACTAAGTTATTTGTTTCACAATCTTAAAGAGATAAGCAGAAAAAGGAATAACATAGTTAAGAGACAAAGGTAATTGCATTACAAGGACAAGCATGAGCCGAGGTGGGTGATGTGAAAGGATCATGCAATAGTGAGAATAGGGAATTCTACAACTATGGCATGATGATGAGATTTAGTGGCTTTAAGGTATGACAAAGAAACAATCGGTATTAGTGAAGTGATACTTATTCAGTATTTCTTTCAATGTCCAACATTCTTCAGTGCGATGTCCAAGGATGTGATGATATTTGTAAAATGATATGTTAGAGTCTTTGAGATGAATAACCAACCTATTCATAGGTGGTAAAAGTATAAGACCTAAGTTGTTTAAAAGGAGTTGAAGTCTTTGTTCACATTCAGGTGGAGGATGTGTGGGAAACTTGATCTTTTTGAGCTTGTAAGGTCATTTTCGCTTGCTAGATTCTCCTTGTTCATGAATAGGAGGAGAAGGACCCATGGGGATCCTAACATCCTTATCATTATAAGGAGATAGTGGTTTCTCTCACAGAAGAGGAATATTTAAGTTAGGAGGAGCATTCAAGATCATCATTCCAACATCCATAAGTCTCCTAGGTTGAAGAGGATGTCTCTTAGGATGAGAAGGATTGCGATATCCAAGTCATGTTGTGTTTTCTTCGGTTGGTTGTTGTTCAAAAATTTGATGGATGTCATGCTCATGTTTTTTGTCCCAACCTTGTTTACTTAAGATAGTAAATCCTTTACCATAAGTCTCTTCAAGGTTGATAGGAATGTTTGTGACTATGTGCTCATAGAATGGTTGGGATTTTGATTGGTGAGAGGAACTAGGTCCACTTGAGGGAGGAACCATAGGGGTATGTGTAGGATCATGATGGGCTAAAAAGTGGCAATATGATGTGTGTGTGGCTGACGACTATTTTAACCCAAAATTGATGAAATGAAAAGGGTTTTAAAGGAGATTCTCAGCTTTCCACCAATATAAATTATGATTTACTTTAAATTTAATAAGTAATTATTATTCATTTTATATTCAAATTATGACTAAAGTCCTGATTGATAGGCTGATTGAAAAACATCTATAGCTTTCAAACGATATCACAATTTTTGAATCCAAAACATGCTTCACATACTATAGGATTAAAAATAAAAACTTAATTTCATGAAGTTTTGACCAAGTTAAGGTGGTTAGACATACAATTTTTATATTTTTTAAAATTTATAATAAAAAAATCATAATTAATTATTTACTTAGAAAAAAATTACAAAAAAATATGCATCACATTGGGACACAAATCCTCTACTTATATCTAAAATATTATAAAAAAATATTATAATTTTATTGTGGTTAGGGTGGTCAGACAGACACCTACTTCTTATTTTTCCCCTAAAATTTAAGTACTACTGCATTGAAATTTCAAATTTTCAGCAAATATATATATTTTTCTTAAACAAACCTACTAGTTTAGAAACTAAATTCAATTTTCTACAGATTCTATTCTTACATATTTTTGAAATAATATAGATAACTTATTCAAAGTTTTACATGAAGTTTCCTAAATATGATTTTTCTGAATTTTTTGCCACTTAAGGGCCTATTTTTTCCATGATGATCTTGCACAAACCCATAGGTCCTATAGTGATTTCAAGATGTAGATATGCAAAGTGATCAAGAGGTGCAACAGTGGGAAGGTATTGTGATTTCATGGATGGGAAAAAGGTTGCATTGGCTTCAAGGTTGTCAAGGAAGTCATTGTAGAAATTTTGCATGCTATCATCATCTTCTCCAATGATGTCTACTTCACGAGGAGGACAATCATTAGGAGTTGTAAGAGCATGTTGGAGTTCAAGATCATTAGGGTCACAACCAAAGGCACAGTTGGACATGTCTATCAATGAACTTAAGGAATTCCAAAACCTATTGAAAGAAAATGCCTTGATGCAAATAAACTAAGATGCAATAAATGAGGAAAAATAGAGAATCTATGAATGAAAATAGAATGAAAGAATAGAAAAGTGTAATGCAAAAAAATGCCAAAAAGATTGCAGAAATGTTGTGTAAAAAGTACAGAGGGACTGATTTGCCTTGGGTAGCGAATGAGTCCCAGTATGAAGTTTTTTTAGTATTTTTCATAAATTTTAAGATGATTTAAATGCTCTACAGTATGCAATTTTCATATGCAAAATGTAGATTTTGACTTTTTTCAATGATATGCAATGCAAAAATGAAAGCTACATGAAGGTTTCACTAATTATGCAAAATGAAAAGTCCTAGAATGCAATAACAAATCAATGTCTTAATTGAATTCTAATACAAATGGAAACTAAGATGCAGTATGTGAATTCAATAAGAAATCTAAAGTGTTGAAAATTTGGGTTCACCAAAATGAACATAGATTTTTAGGACCCTATGGACTACTTTTGCACTTCTAGGGTTTTTCACTTAAAAGGAGAGATATAGGGCCAAAATTGCTAATGTATCACTCAAATTAGGATGCAATCAATGTTGTTTAATGTAAATGAACTTAACTAAATGCAATTGACTAATCTGAATGACCGAAAAAGAATGCAAAAGTGTAATTATAACTATGTTTGAAAACACATTGTGATATGCAAACAAATATATAAATGAAGAAATAATGCAAAACATAAAGTATAGGGATGAATTTGAGTGCACCTGGATGAATTGTGATGATTTTGGAGTGTTCTGAATGCTGATGGAAATCACTAATTTTTCACAGTGGGACTCATTCGCCCAGGGTGGTGAATTAGTCCACCTACTGGTGAAAAACTATTGGGAGCTAGTTTATGTCTATCGAAATCCAAAATCTGATAAAAATCAAGTTTCCAGTCCTAAGGTGAGACTCATTCACCATAGGTGGCGAATTAGTCCTCTCCCAAATTTCTAAAAACTCAGGAGACAACTCTGCAACACCAGATCTGGAGATGTTTGCTTGTCCCAGGTTGCCGAAGTCAAATCTATAGAAAATAAACAAATAACTCTCTCCAAGCTTGAATTTGACTCAAGTTGAATTGAAACACCTAATTGAATTAGAAATCAATCTTCAACACCTAATAACTTGTCAAATCTGCATACAAAGAGTTGCAAACAAACATGTAATAGGGAAAAAATGATTAGGGGTTAGTGAATAGGGGTTTGCCTTGGTCAAACCCTACTTTTGGTAATTAAACCCTTGAAAAGACAATGAAATGAAAGAGAAAGGTAAACTAATAACATGCAAATGCTATCAACTTACCTAACCCTTGATAATGCAAGTCTGAAGTAATGTCAATGGCTACTTCAAAGTGCCTAAATAGTGCTTGAATTGTTGATGTAAAGTGCTTGAATGCTTGAATGACTTAGGAGATGTAAAATGAGGTGAAAATCACTTATTTATACAATTCTTGTGCCTTAGTATCCATTCATACCTCATCATAGGCCGACATCAAGTGATTTTGAATAAAATCCCGAAAGGAAGTTTGAAATATTTTGAATTTGGGGCCAAGGGGGACTCATTTGCCACCCATGGCGAATGGGTCCCACCTAGGACCTAAAAACATGTGTCAAGAAAAATCTTGTTTTTAATGTTGTTTGTCAGGATAATATACAAAAGTATAGTTAATTATGTCATATGAGGGTATAAAGGGGTCAAATAAAGCATGAGAAGGGTGTAAATAGTGAAAATATTCCTAGAAGACTGTGAAAGCTTGTTACAAGACTTTACAACACTTAAAAATAGGACTTGTTGTTGAGTGAAAAGGTGATTTTTTAGGTAAATTGCATTAAATAGAGTCTAGAAGAATGTAGAAATTTCTTACAAAACTTCACAACACCTTCACAAGATGTTGTTCTTTGAGTTTTAATACTTAAATAAGCATGTTCACGCCATGTTACAACATAAAATCGGAGCAACATAGTTCCAACACCATGAAACAAGACCTAAAAGACCATGAAAATGACAAGGGGCCATTTTTCTAAGACACAACGTCCAATAAGCTTTCGATCTCCCCTTCTTGTGCTTCCATTTCAGGATTTTGTGCCATTTCAGTGTTCTGGGAAATATTTTACCAACACTCAATTTCTCTCCACAACTCACCCTTGAATTTTTCCTCACCGAACTATATACTCAAACTTCTTTGCAATGTTATTCTTTTGCATGCAACATTACCCTTTTCTTAAACAAGAGTTGGAAACAATAGCTATTTTTAGCAATAAATTTGGCACATACGACCAACTCTTTCATTCATACAAAATGAATTCCTACTCTTTTGAAAAGAGAGTAATTCATAATGACGATTAGCCATCATGTCTTATGGCACCATCTCTTAGGAAGTTGAGGTGGGAATTGAAGGTGTACGAAATTTTTTGCATGCTTTTTCATTTAATAACTTTAGAAGAATGATTAAGAGAAAGGGTGTAATGAATCATGAAAAGATTTGAGTTGATCCTTGGAGACTGAAAAGCATCCACAGCTTGAAACTTAGCAAGTGCTCAACCGTGTGGACTACCACTTGCACTTGCCACATTTTTTAGCTAATTAATTACCCCATCTTAATTCACACACAACACACACAACCTAGTGGGATTTTCGAGTTTGCACCTCATATCAGTTTCTTATCACACATATTGTACCTCAACTACCTCTATGAATAAACCTAAGGATAATAGGTATGTGCAGGATCATGATGGGCCAAAAAGTGGCAATATGATGGGTATGTGTAGGGTATGTGGCTGATGACTTTTTTTTACCCAAAATTGATGAAATGAAAAAGGTTTTTAAAGGAGATTCTCAGCTTTCCACCAATATAAATTATGCTTTACTTTGAATTTAATAAATAATTGATATTCATTTTCTATTTGAATTATGACTAAAGTCTCGATTGATAGGCTAATTGAAAAACATCTATAGCTTTCAAACGGTATCACATTTTTTAAATCTGAAACATTTGTCACATTCTATGCTTCTCATACTATAGGATTAAGAAAAAAATTGAATTTCATGAAGTTTGGACCAAGTTAAGGTGATCAAACATACAAATTTTTATATTTTTAAAAATTTGTAATAAAAAATTCATAATTAATTATTTACTTGGAAAAAAATTACAAAAAATATGCATCACATCAGGACATAAGTCCTCTACTTATATGGGTATGTGCAAGATCATGATGGGCCAAAAAGTGGTGATATGATGGGTATGTGTAGGGTATGTGGCTAACAACTTTTTTTAACCCAAAATTGATGAAACAAAAGGGTTTTTAAAGGAGATTCTCAACTTTCCACCAATATAAATTATGCTTTACTTTGAATTTAATAAATAATTATTATTCATTTTCTATTTGAATTACAACTAAAGTCCTAATTGATAGCTGATTGAAAAATATTTATAGCTTTCAAATAGTATCACATTTTTGAATTTGAAACATGTGTCACATTCTATGCTTCACATACTATAGGATTAAAAATTTAAAATTGAATTTTATGAAATTTTGATCAAGTTAAGGTGGTCGCATATGAGTTTTTATATTTTTTAAAATTTCTAATAAAAAATTCATAATTAATTATTTACTTGAAAAAATTATAAAAAATATGCATCACATCGGGACATGAGTCCTCTACTTATATCTAAAATATTATAAAGAAATATTATCATTTTATTGTGGTTAGGGTGGTACACCTACTTCTTATTGGTCCCTGAAATTTAAGTACAGCATTGAAATTTCAAATTTTCACCAAATAGATATTTAAAAAAAAACCTAGTAGTTTAGAAACTACATTCACTTTGCTACAGATTATATTCTTACAGATTTTTTGAAATAATATAGATAACTTATTCAAATTTTTATGTCAAATTGCCTAACTCTGATTTTTTTGAATTTTTCTCCACTTAAGGGCCTGTTTTTTCCATGATGATCCTGCGCATGCCCATATCTAAAATATTATAAAAAAATATTATCATTTTATTGTGGTTAGGGTGGTCAAACAGACACCTACTTCTTATTTTTTCCCTAAAATTTAAGTACTACTACATTGAAATTTCAAATTTTCACCAAATAGATTTTTGTTTTATTAAATAAACCTAGTAGTTTAGAAACTACATTCAATTTGCTACAGATTTTATTCTTACATATATTTTTGAAATAATATAGACAACTTATTCAAATTTTTATGTCAAGTTGCCTAACTCTGATTTTTTTGAATTTTTTGCCCCTTAAGGGCCTATTTTGAAACATATGACAAAGAATAAGCATTCTTTAGCCATAGTTGCAATAAAGTGGGTTATGGGGAAAGACTGTATAGAATACGAGGAAAAATATCGAGTGAACATTGATATTTGTTCCAATATTGTTTCCTCTCTGCTATCTCGGAGGCCTCAAGGAAATTGTAATGAATGTCGTGTATGGCCTTGGTATTCCAACATCAAGTGATCTCCGTCATCATATTGAACAGGATGCAATGGTGCCTTGGGTGCCATTTCTGAGCATATTTCACATGATGACCATTATGGAACACTTCCAGAAGGTGTCTCATGCATGCAACTTCTTACTAAGGTGCTACAATGTAGAGCTTTTCTATGATGTGGACTGGTATACTAATTTCAAAAACTTAGTGTATCCTCCACTTGTTATTGCTACTCTCGAAGCTCCTGATGTTCCTGTTGAAGTTGCTACTCATGTTGATGATGAAGCTACTACTAAAGATGTTGCTCCTACTAAATAAATGAAATATTTTCTCCTCTCCCTGTATTTGTATATATCTTGAAAAGCTTCTTAATATATATATTCTTGAAAAATATTTGCCTAAGAGCCATTTTGAATTGTAACATCCCAAAGTAAATATTCCCATATGATGAATGTATAGTTCTTTTATCCAGTTTATGTATCCATTTTCTTTTGGATTCTTTCATGCTTTAAAGGGCTCTACTAAATAAAGACTCAACCAAACAAAACACACAATTTTTTTTTACATATTTACATATTTACAATGTCAAATGGTTAATAAAGCTAATTAAATTTTTTGAGGTGAATTCCATTGACAAGAATTCCCAATGCTTCTTTTTCCATATTCTCTAATTTGAATGCATTATGTTGCTTGCATTTAATGATGCAAAAAGGATCCTCCCATATAGACTATCAAATTTTCCATGTTGGCCAAGCTTTGCAACTCACTCATTGAATTTGAGCACCAAATCTCCCCACTTAAGACCTTGGTTGGAGGTTTTCTTGTCGAACCACTTCTTAACCACCTATTGATGGTTACACATGGCTATCAGAGAATTTTACCTTTTCTCTTGTACCTCTAATATCTCAACTAACCATACCTCCAATTCTACCTCTAGAGAATTAAGCAATTTTAGGGTGGGAATTTTCATAGAGATAGGAAATAATGCTTCCTTCTTGTATACTAGCTCGAGTGACAAAGTATTTAAGACTTGCTTGGGAGTTATGTGGTCCACCCAAAGTGCTACTTTGAGGTTCCTATGCCACACTCTCTGATACTTTGACCCTATTCTTTTGATGAGTCAAACTAAATTCTTATTAGTCGACTCAGCCAGACCATTTCCCTGTGGGTAATAATTTGAAGATGTCTTTAGGAATATACCATGCTTAAGTGAAAATTGACATACCTTCGAACCTAGGAAGGATTTTGCATTTTCAGAGATGATGGTCTTTGGTGGGCCTCAAACCTTGTTATCAGTTCTTCGAGGAAGTTTATAATCTCCACCTCAATTGCACTCTTCAGGGGCATGGCCTTGTCCCATCTGGTAAAATAATTTGTGGCCGTAAAGATCCATTTATGCCCAACACTAGAGGTGGGATTAATCATTCTGATGAAATCAAGCCCCATTGTGTGAAGGGTTCTTCAATTACTACTAGATTCAGAGGCATTACCAAGTTCTTCCTCCTTCCTATGAAGAATTGGCATTCCTTGTAGGATTTAACTAGAGAGTGTGAGTCATTGAACAATGTAGGCCAGAAATACCCTACACACATAATTTTAATGGGAGTGGTCTTTGTAGAGAAATGTCCACCTATAGGACTACTATGGAATATATCCAAAAAAAATTATTCTTTCTCTTGGGTGATGCATCACAAAAGAAAACCATTGAAATTCCTTTTGAAGAGAACCCCTTCAATAAGAACATACTTGCTAATTTTTAATCTATAAAACCCATTCTTCTAAGAAGGGACGCCCGCCGAATATTTCCTAGTCTGCATGAATCTCATTCTATCTGCCAACTAGTATCCTTCAGACTCATATTCATTTAGTAGAACTAGCTCAGGTTGTTCCTCTTCAGCTTCCACTTCTTCATCACATGCCAAATATTCACATAATCCTCTCCCCCACACGGTCTTTGTGGGTCTGACCTCAATGTCATATTCAAGGATCTTGGTTATCTAGTTGGCACTTTTTTTGGTGATTTCTCCCTCCATAAGGTACTCATGCACACTAGAATGTGCTCCATATACGACCACCTTTCTATAAGCTATGAGGTGTCAGAACTTTTTAAGTTCCTTAACAATGGCGATTCCTACCTCCCAAAAAAGTCATACTTTGTCTCATAGTATTTTAAGGTCTGGGAGTGAAAGGCTATCATATGTTCTCCCTTTCCTTCATCATCCTTTTGGGTCAAAATAGTAGCGATGTTATATTTTCTACTAAACACATACATTATAAATTCCTTTGACAATTCTAGGTTCACAAACATAGGTGTTCAGGAAATAGCCTCTTTGACCTTATCAAAGGCTTCTCTAGCCTCTTTTTTCCATTTAAACAATTGATCCTTCTTGAGCATTAGGGTGATTGGTCTAATTAAACCTACAAAATCTTAAATGAATTTGCTTACAAAATTTTCCTTCCCTAGGAAGGACTGAACTCCCTTTTTATTTACTGGTAGGGGCAGTTCCTTGATTTCCTTCATCCAATCTAGATCAATAGCAACCCCATCTTTGGGCACTACATGTCCCAATAATTTTCCTTGAGGCACCCCGAAAACACATTTTTTTGGGTTCAGGGATATCCCAAACTCCTAGCATTTTTTAAAAACCATTTCAAGATGATTAAAATGAATATCTTTTGACTTAGAAAATATGATAAGGTCATCTAAGTAGATCAAGACGATCTTATTGATTAGTTCTCTAAAGGAAATGTACATTTCTCACTAAAAGGTGGCTCCTGTATTTCAGAGGCCGAAGGGCATTTTCACATAGGAAAATGTTCCCCACTTAGTAATGAACATTGTGGGTCGGTCGTCCTCTTTGACCCAGATCTAGTTGTACCCAGAGAAGCTGTCCAGCAAAGAAAATATTTTTGAGCTAGCCATTGTTTGCAAGATTAATTCCATGGAAGGCAATGGGTAGTGGTCCTTCAGGGATGACCTATTCAAATCCCATAAATAAACATAGAGAAAGATGTCCCCATCTTTCTTTTGGATTGGAACCAGGTTGGACACCCATGTACTATGCTTGATTGAAAAGACAATCTAGGAGTGGATTAACTTCCTCAACTCTTGTGCCATTAGTGCTTCAATCTTTGGGTTCAGTGGCCTTTGCTTCTGGCAAACAAGTTTTTCCCCTTCCGTTAGTTCTATGGTATGTTGGATGAATTTGGGATCATATCCCTTGAGGTCATCATATGGTTAGGCTAGTACTCCTTTATATTTTTTGCAAAAATGCATGATCTTTTCTTTATCATGTTGTGGGACATATTTCCTGACCTTAAGCTTCCTTCCCTCTCTGACTTGAAGATCTGCATAGTCATCCATGTTCGCTACAAACTCCCTCTTGTCGTTTCTTGCATCATCAAAATCGAATAGATTTTTGAGAGTGAAAAGTCCTTTTAGAAGCTTGTTAGACCTCAACTGAATAATTTTCCTTTCATAAGCTTCTACAGTTTTTGGTTGTAGCTAATCAGTGAACTCTCCTGAGTGCTGAATAAATGAGGCAATTTTTTTGTCAGTTTCAAACACTTGCGAACACTAGTCATTGTCTAGGATTTCGGGTTAAACAATCACTCACACATTCTCTATGTTCTTAATTAAGTAAAAAAAAGGGTCGAATTGAGATCCTATCATCACCATGCAATCCGTAGCTACATTCTACTCTCTGGGCACCATCTGGAAATTGAAAGCTTCAAAGCTTTCAATCAGGTCCCATACTCTATGTCTGTAAGATCACATGTGCACATTCTTGGCTGTGGAGATACCTCGAACTTGATTGACTATTAGCTTAGAGTCTCTAAACACCATTATTTGTTTAATGCCCATATGCTTAGCAAGGCTTAGAACTTGCACAAGGCCTTCATATTCAGCTTCATTGTTTGAACAGGAAGTTGAAAGCAAAAAGATCTGAGTATCTTTTCATTGGATGGGGATGTCAAACATATCCTGGCTCCTACACCAACTTTACATCTTTCTCCATCAAAATGCATCATCCACAACTCTAAGGCTTGACCACCCTCAGATTCCTTAATCACGTTCATAATCACTTGATCCTCATCATAGATGATATAAGTTCCCAATTTGGTGGCATGATAATTGTTGGAAGGATCAGTTTCTATAAATTCACTCAAGACCTGACCTCTTCTTCATCAATTCAATCTTCAATCACCTTCTCATCCTCAAGTAACTTAGTACAATACATCTCATCTTTGGCGATAGAGGTATGAGTAGCCTCAAAATTTATCATGGCTTCATCTGCTACATGTTTTGAATGCAAAGGTTCATACACTATATTCATCTTAGCTCCATGCTTTTTCCTAAGAATTAAGTGTGACCAATCTAAAGAAAGATACCCACCTATCTTGGCAATGAACTCCCAGGATAAGCAAAGACCAAACATGGGAGGGACGTCAATGATCATAGTATCTTGTGGGGCTATGATACTACCTGGCAAGATAATAGAGTCAAGGGGAGGTTCCTGATGACACCTATAGTTTCAAACTTATTCACATCAAGCTGCATAACCCCTCTATTTAAAGGTTCATAGCTAAGTTCTAAGGCTTCAACTATTTTCTTAGGCATGACTGTAGTGCTAGCACCAGAGTCAATCATAGAATTGTGCAAAAAATTTCTTACCCACAGTGAGAGTTAGGAAAAAGGGATTTGGTTTTGGTTTACCTCTACTTTCGATAGAAGATTCCTCTCCATTATTTGTGAGGAATTTGGCATGAGATGATGAATCAATGGCCTTTCCTTTGGATGGTTTCTCTGTTGGTTCTATGCTGGCCCATCTTACAATAGGGCCTTCTGTAATAACAATTTTTGCTTTGGGATAGCTAAGATATCCCAAAGAGATGCATTGGTAGAGGCTTTCTTCAACTATTCCACCACATTGAATGGCGGTAGATTCAAAGACTTCTACTCCCTAGACCTTGTTATAACAATCTCCTTGTGTAGCTAATATTGTTGTGCAATTGTGAAGGTACTAGGAACTTGGCCAGGAACACTTTTGGGCTATAGAGCAACCGGTTTTCCCGTGAATCTCCTCTTTGAGTGAGTGTTATAATTTGATTGCACTTGTAGGGCCTTTGATGTGGAAACATCATTTGTAAACACCACCTCTTCTTCTTCCATCCATGAGAAGAGCATGTGATTGAGAGCTATATTTGTTTCTTGCTCCAAGGACATTCCTTGCATTTGAGCGATGAGTACCATGTTTTCCATTTACGGAGAGGCATATGTATAACCTCTTGAGTCTAGTGTGACACCTTGACTACGTTGTTCCACTACTCTTTGCTGTAAATTTCCACACAGATAATTTTGGGGCATATGTGGTTCATTATAGGGGAAGCACTAATGATTGGTATCATCAGTAGGATTATTTTTCCCTGCTACCATCTCTCTATTCAAACTTGGGTGAACATTTTGTAGTGGAGTAGGCATCGACACTATCTGATTATTATTTGAGTTTGTTGATTTGTATACGCACCTTCAAATTGATTTTTTTGGTAGGAAGGTCTTCCTCGGTAATTTTGGAAAGCTGGCTTCACAGGCATAGACCATTTCCACTTGATACTAGTTATTTCATTTGATAAGTTTTGCAACAACTCCTTGATGTTGCTCATCCCATATTTTGAAGATTCATATGTAGAAGCAACATTCTATGGTGCACTCGGATATGCGTATATAGATTGGGGAGGAGTAGATGCACTGGTAGAAGCTATCTTTTGGACGGGAACTGACAACTCTGCAAATATAGGCATAGTAGGGTGAGGTGGTAACTTTCCAACATCAATAAAATTATTCTCTACCTTAACAACAATGTTATACACATCCAAAAAAGTGTTCCCACCAAGGGACTGGATCATCACCAAAATATCAGCACTGAGAGATTTTAGATAGAACATGAATGCCAAATTGACAGGTGGGAGAATAGCAATCTGGATCCTTTGCCAAGTTGTGTGAAACTAGGCATTGAATTCGATCACGACCTCCTGAGGGGCCTACTTTATGGTCACTAGTTGTTGAAATAGTGAAGACTGATCTCCATTATTTGAAAACCGCTCGTAAAAATGATTCCTGAGTTGATCCCAAGTACCGATAGTGTTAGCTTCTAGAGTGCGATACCAATCTAGTGCCTTGCATTTGAAAGAAGCTGCAAGAAATCTTAGTGCTACATTTTGATTAGCTAGACCATGCACCAAACACACATCTGTCACATCTTACAAATGATTAGATGGTGTTTTTGAGCCTTCACTGCTAAATTTTGGTAAAGCTTTTAAAGAAGACATTGGGATAGGATCTGAAACGACTGGTGCTACTAGTGCTATGAGAGGGCTTCTAATGTCCCATGATACAAAATTTATGTTAGCCATTAGTAACGAGACTGGTGGAGGGGTTGGGCCATTCACTAGATGGGCTCTTGCTTGTACTGTTACCAGCAGTGGTACTAGCAGGCTAGGGTTATTCATTATTTGGGATCTAGTAGCAGGTCTATGGATCATATACCCACTTTAAATTTAGAAACATTCAAACAAAATCCCACTGGGTGGGCCAGAAAAAGAATTGTTGATGCCTAAAGTTTCTAGGCTCACAACCTTACAGGAAACTCAATTAATAGGGGGACCAATTGCACTAAACTGAGTAACCTCCAGGTTTTAAAGAAGTTGGCTCTTCCATGTATTGGGGGTGAAAGGGGAAAAGGAAGAAAATATATTAAACTAAGGAGATATGCCAAGATTTAAGTAAATAAGCATGAGAAATCTTCCTTTTAGATGATATTTGAGGGCGCGTTCAATAATCTGCATATCTAAAAATAACATAAAGCATAGATAAAATTCTTAAGAAATTAATAAAACAACATAATATGACTTCCATATGCATTCACTGAACAAGAAGAGTACAAACATGATCTAAACAATGAAATTATATATTAAATTATGAAATCTTTGATGATAAACTACTCATTGCAACAATACTAGCATAATATAATGTTTTATCAATTAACCAAAAAAATAGAAAGGCCGAACATATTGGCACAGTCCGTTAGCCTTAATAACATCATATTTTTGTTATAGGGAGAGTCACTAATTATGAGGAGTCATTTTGTAGTCAAATAACCAATTTTTATTTGAAAACATAATTTTACAAGAAATAAATAAGGCTTTATCAAGTAAATCCATGGAATTTTCTATGGGAAAATCCCATTGTTTCTTCTTATTTCTATAATATTTCATATGTCCCCTTTACCATACCCATTTTAGTCTTCCTTAATTCTTTCTCTATCTTTTTTCCTTCCCCTAATATGGGGAGCGTGCATATAACTATCCATAGTGGTTTTTTTTCATTTTCTCTATCAAAAAATATAAGAAGAGCATCCAATTCAGGATTCATTAAGTTATCACAAATAGCAAGAATCATACTATTTCCATTCCCACCCATACCTATATGTACAAATAGGCATACAAATAATGCATCTAACTTGTTTACAACACTTAGATAAAAAGTGGTACACTTCTTATATTATTGAATCATGCACGCATGACCTTTTTACACATGTAATTTAGAATGAGGGTTAGACACTTAAGCTAATGATAAATAAATAAAAAGTGGTTGTGATGGAACTCTAATCATAACACCCAAGAAAAGTGAAGACAATTCTAACAAGGTGTCGATGTTATTATGTATAACATATACAATTGTTTTAACAATCTTTAAACTTAGTTTGCAATCATATGCAATTGATGTAAGAAAATTGACTCAAAATTTTATTTTTGATAATTCTATGTGTCAAATAGATAATTATAAACTACATATATATAAATCAACTTAAATTAATGTCACTTAAACATGACACTAAATAATAAATTAGTTATTTATAAAATATAAAACTAACTAATTAGATAACAATAAGATAAACCCATCATTTACAAAGTAATATTATTTTACAAGTGATAAATTTCAAAAACCTAGTTACCAATATGAAGTGACATCTCTAAAAAAAGGAATTTCCCACCAGCGATGGGCTGAATAGATTTTAGGAAACATTGGTGGGAGTCCAATAGATTTTGATCGTGGAGCCAAAAAAAATCAAGTAAAAGAGAAAACTGGGGATGGAAGAATCACTAGAAACATCAAGAGGCTATCAATTTTTGGAGATGACAAGGTTGATGGAGGAGAAAATAAAACAATCAGGGATGGTGCGTAAGGGAGTGAGGATGGCATGATCATAGGTCTCTGGTAGCATCAAAGTACTAGTCAAAATAAAGCCTCAAGGAAATTGGCAACAAATTGAGAACATATGTGAGAAAATGAATTCATAGAGGATCGAGAGTACAATATGTATGCTCAAATCTGTGTAAAGATTAGGTCCACTTCTCCCTTACTGAAGGAGATATAAATCATATCAACATTAGGTGTATGGCATCAAAAGATTGAAATCGATGATGTGGCGAATAGGTGCAAGACATGTAGAAAGTTGGGACACACAAAAGAGGAATGTTTGCACCAGGTGGAATGGCCACTTAAGATTCCCTAGAGAAAAACTAAGATGGTCAGTCAAAAAGGTGTCAGGATGCTACCATAGGGGTTCAGGGAAGGGAACCAACATCCAAGGGTAAGGAAGGTTCACATAAGTCTTTGGATGATATTGTCCTAGAAGAGATTGAAGGTGAAGAGGAGACACATGAAGGAAAAGCAATAAAAAGATTATTTAGGATCAACCTATAGAGGGGAAAGAAGCATTAAATGTAGATGTTAAGGGGAGAGAAGGGAGAGAAGAGGAGGTGGTGGAGGGAGAAAATAGGGAAGCATGAAATTTACCAAAGGAAGGTGAGACGAATAAAAAATAGAGTATAATGGGGGCACAAGATTACCACAACAAGAGGATCAAACATGAGAGTTAAGTGAGAACAAATAAAATACCCCTCCAAAGGTAAATAAAAAGGAAGAAATAGATTTACCAGATGAAGGGGAAGATAATGATTTTGGAGAAGAGGAGGAGGGGATAATGGATAATAGGAACAAAATGAAACCAAGGCTAGGAGGAAAGAGAATGAAAGGTAGGAAATCAAATAGAGTGATACTAGAAATTACAAGAAATGTCAAGGGGGAAATAAAAATAAGGTTAGGGAAGGGAGTATCCCTTCCTCAGTCACCATGGGGGCCTTAAAATAGAATGTTAGGATCTTAAACACTCCTAACAAGAGATGCTTGATCAAATGACAGGTTGATCAAGCAAAGTTAGATATAATTTTCTTGCAAGAAACAAAATTGAATCAAGATAATGTTAAATCTCTATTGGAAAAGATGAAGCAATGGTAGGGGATCTTTAGGGAGGCTAATGGGTCCTCCAAAGGTCTTGAGGTGATTTGGAACCCAAAAAAGGTCAAGGTGGAAGAGGTGACAAGAAAAAAAAATTGGCAATTGGTTAAAGCTAGCTTAAATAGCGCGAGGCTCAAATTATTTATCCTTAATGTTTATGGTCCTACAGGCACAATAAAAAAGAGGGAGTTAGGAGAGGCTCTTCTAGTGCTAGAAAATAATAAATCTTTGAAATACATACGTTGAGTGGTTAAACATGGCATTTTATCCCTTATTGTGTTATTGTCCTCCCCACCCAAGGAAAATAGGGTGGGTGGGGCTCTCTTGGTCAAAACCCCACCACCCAAGGCTAATATAGATGGAGGGGTTAGCCTTGCATGGGAGTTATAGTTCCACCACCCACCCACAACTAATAATTATCAAGGGTGGGTGGGAGGATATAATGACAATTCCCCCCCACTTGGAGGGATGTGAAACCAAATTGATGTTGTCCTCCAACCACTTGGGGAATAAAAGGTAGTGGTGGGAGGTTAATTCAAAGCCACAATGAATGGTATTGAGAAGAACATGGTTCATTGCAAGTGTCACAAATGCAAGAATATTTTCAAAACTCTATGAATGAATATTGAATCTAATGGAGATCAGTCCAAAGAATGGAACTTTCACATGGACCAATAGGAGAAAAAGTTTTACTATAATTATAGATAAGCGAGACAAACTCATTTTGATGGGTGAGTGGGAGGATTTTCAATGCACGTATGATGCTTTCATTCTACCTCTAATAGGTTAGACCATTTCCCTATTCTATTGAACTTCATGCAAGACAATCTACCTAAAAGGTATCTTTTTAAATTTGAAAGAATGTGGCTTAGGGATGAAAAAATTAGAGGGAGTTTGGAGGATTGGTGAAAGGGAGTGCAAAAAGTGGGGGAATCCCAACTATATCATCTACAAAGAAAATTAGTGCACATAAAAGGGAAACTACATGAGTGTAATTATACTCATTTTTAAAATATCTTTGAGGATGTAGTGTCAAAAAATATCGTCAGTAACATTTTCACACTTGTTTGGGCCGTCCTTATAAAAGTGAGCTTAATGATGCCTTGACTTAGTGTTATAATGTGTTTAACGCATTTAGATTAGGTCTTGGGCCCTTGTAAACTAAATAAATATAATCATACCTTATTTAGAGTTTTGTAACACACTTTCACACTTTTCTAGGGTTTTCATACATAATTGGGCTTCTTTATGCTTTAATTGGCCTTATTTTGCATCCACAAGCCTCATTTAATACATCGTTTCAAGGATAATATTGATATAAACAAACAACCAATCATAATTCAAGTGTTTTTAGAAGTGTGGACTAGATTTAGTGATCTGGGACTCATACACCACCTTGGGCGTATGAGTCCCACCTAGGTTTTGGGTCTTGGTCTAGATTTTACACCTTTCCCTAGGTTTTGGGTCTCGGTCTAGATTTTACACCTTTCTAAGCATTTTTTAAAATGGTCCCATAATTTATGCCTAATGGGACTCATATGTAACCTTGGGCGTATGAGTCTCGTGTGGCCCAAAATTAAAATTAATTCAAATTCTTGGTAGGATTTTATCCTCCTAGATTTGATGTCGGCTTGTAGTGTTGTAATTTTGGGAAATTTGGCAAAATTAAATATAAATACAAGGTTCTTTCACTCATTTTCACCTAAGCATTAAAGATATCACCTATCAAGTTGAATGAACATCCTTATAGCAAGTTTGAGTTCACAAGAGCATTCAAGTGTTTACAAGTACATTCAAGAGCAGATTATCAAGTGTTTTAGAGCATTATTCAAGCATCAAGTATCATGTCAAAGTCATCATCCATCATGTTTTTTTTTTTAGCTAACGATTGTGATGTAGGGTTTCATGATTAAAGATAGCAATCAATTCAAGATCTATCCTATTCAAGCAAGAGTCAAGATCTACATCCATTGGAGCCACTTCATACATATTTGTAGCACTTTATTGTTAGTATTTGGTGAGCTGCAACATCATATTTTTTTCATTCACCATTCTCCATTCTTATTTCATTTCATTTCATTTCAAGGTTTGTTTACCAAAACAATGTTTGACCAAGGAAAACCCCTTTCTACTAACAAAACAACATTTTCCCCTCTCTTTAGTGTATGATTTGCAGGTCTAGGTTGAAGACACATTGAAGAGCAAGTTTAGAGAAAGTTATCACCTTGCATTGAAGATTATTGGAAGACTTCTACAGGTTACAAATTGTAGATAAAGATCTAGAAATCAAGTGGAAAGGATAGAGTAGACCTTGAAGAGTAGAATCTAACTTTGAATTTCTAGAAAACCCTAATTGGACTGATATGCCACTTCTAGTGTATGAGTCCCAGTTTATCCAAATTTGTATATTTTAGAAGTTTCAGTCACCTCTCTGCCATATTTCAATTTCTACCTAGAAACCCTAATCTAGGACTAAATCACCCATACTAGCATATGAGTCCCAACAATCTTTAAAATGTTTTTTTTTAGCATAATTTCAGTTCTTGATCAAGTCTTCTTCAGGTTTCCAAGTGCACACCTTTCATCTCTCAACTTTTTTGTTTTGATTTACATGCACTTTTAGGTCATTTAGTGAAGTATTGAATCATATTAGGGTTAAACATTAGGTGGGTGATCCCACAATAGTGGTTTACAATTTTTGGCCAAACTGGACACTGAAATTATTATTTTTAACTAAATCTTCACATTTGGGCACCTATAGCGGCTAAACCGTGAAGAATTTGAAGATGATGCAAACTAGAGTCTCATCACATTTTGTCTGTAGATTCTAAAAATATTTTTTTCAAATTTTTTTGAATCATATTGCACTTCTTTTTCCATCTCCCATGAAAACTATTTTTTTCAAAAAACAACATTTTTAAAAAGTGACGCACACCGTATAACATATAACTTTTTTTCATGAAGAATAAAATTCTAATTCTTTTGAATTTGGATTCGTAACTTTGATATCTAGTGCTTCCACTTGGTTAGACAATTTTTTATTGAATATTTTTTCTTTAATCAATTTTTGAAATCAAACTAATTACAATTCAGACATAACGCGACCGTATAATGCATAACATTTTTTTGTATATATCGAAATTCATTTTTTCTTTTTGGTTGGATCAAGGACTTCAATATCTAGTGCCATATTTTTCATTTTTTTTTTTGATAATATGCTATTTTTCCACATGTTCCGAACAAATACCTTCATTTTTGATGAAAAACCTATGTTTAATAAAACTAAAAAGAAAAATACATAACAAAACCAAAACATATTAAAATTATATTCATTGGATAGCTCGTTCTGAGGACTACTTGATTCCAGCTAGGTTTGTGAAGATTCATCCATTTTCATCCTCAACCCGAGCTCCGAAGTGCCAAAATTCAGGGTTTTTTTTGTGTCTTAGGGGGGGATGAGGAATAAGGGGGGTTTGAATGAACCCCTAGGGGTTCACTCGAACCAGGGTTCATTCGAACCACCCTTTTATAAGGGGTTTTGTTGGCTTTTTTGGTGGGAAAGCATTAAAAGGGTTCGCCCGAACCCAGATTCTAGCGAACCCCTGATGGGTTTGGTCAAACCAATAGGTTCGTATGAACCCCTAAAATTAAGTTTTTTGCCATGCATTCATTTTTTGTGAGTTTTCCTTCCTCACTTCAATTGGAAACCACTATTGTGGCTTCACCCAGGTCTTGCATTTCATTTATCTTTCCAAGGCCTAGCTTGGTGGTGATCCCCTCTTAGTTTATAATTAGACCCTAGGACAACCCTATTGTGAGATCGGTTTCTCCTTTGCATATCTTATATTGAGATCTCTAGGGATTTCCTTGAATGAGAGAGTGAAAATTATTGTTCTATCTCCCAAGCATTGAACCAACAAAATTCAATCTTTCATTTTGGTGAACCTGCAGTTAGAACGTCATAATTCTTATTTGGAGTGCATTATCATCCTAGATTTTTCTTGTGTTAACATTGCATAAGGGTTTGCATTATTTTATTGCAATTCTAGGGTTTCTAATTTTTGCATTAGTGAAAGTGCATATAGTTTGCATTTTTGCATCTAAAATAATTGAAAATCATATAAAATATGCATTTGCAATTAGGTTATAGATCATACAAACTAAAAAACATTAAAATCACTTGAAATTTTCCAATTTTTTTGAAGAAAACCCTCACTAAGACTCATACGCCCCTCTGGGCTATTTAGTTGTTAGTGTAATTAATATTTAATTACACTTGCATAACTTTATATAAAACTTAGGTAATATTTTAATTCCTAGGTTAATTATTCTCATCCTTATCTTATTGAGCTATCTTGTTGCTCAAGATAAGATTAGGGTTATGCATACTTTTCTTTTATAAAGCAAATCATCTCATGTAATTATGAATTCCTGAATAATTTAATATTTTTCACATCTTTTTGCAATAGCTTTGCTTTTTCTGATTTTCTCTTTTGTGGAAGGTTTTTTGGTTTGCATGTCTAATCTTGGTTTCTAACATTAGTCCCAGTGCAGATTATAAACTACATTTTCTAGAATTTAAAACTATATTTTTGTGCTCCTATTTGTTGTTGATAACTTTCAATTTTAGTTTACATAGTTTCTATTATATTCATTTCATTAAATTTAGCAACATTGCATATGCATTCATCTTGCATTTATTATCCCTTGCATGAGAATTTCTACTTGGTGTCCTATTGCTAATACTATAGTGAGATGAAGTTTGAGAGTCATCTCATCCCATGATAGCACAATCATCGTGGATCTTGGGTTATCTAGCTCTTTCACTCCTAGTATTGACACTAGTTCACTAGGTATGGACCATACCATCAACAATTCCTTACCCTCAAGTAGTGTGACGCATGTTGAAACAATGGTTGCTAGTATTCTGCGAGAAAACATAATTCAAATTCATGAATATTTAGCAAACCTACAACATCAAGTGAGCAATGAAAACATTTCAACCACCACCACCCCTACCATAGATAAAATCGATCGCATGCTTGAAAGTGAAGAAGGACTTGAATTTGTGCGTAACATGGTTCAAATCTTTGGAAAACTCCTTACTTCAACCACAGTTTTACTTTAACCCCAAAAAATGTTATGAGCCAAGGAGGAATGAAAATTCCTCCTCCCACAAAAATTGCCTCTATTCCTACCTATACCAACCCTCAAGTTACAACAACAATGCAACCGAATAGTAACTTCCTTGGGTATTTCTGCTAGCATCCCTAGTACCTTTGTGGCATCACATGTCATATCTCCTACCACCTTACCACCAATAAAAAATTCATTAACTTGTCCTTCAAACACATACACACCTTCACATTTTTCACCTCCATCTCATAATACAAGTAATGACCCTCTCATAAACCAACTTTTGCAAACCGTTTCATCCCTTCAAAAGAAAGTTTCCACCAACAATCAAAATCAAAATGACCCACCTACATATTATGTCAAAAGTAGTCCATTGTCCTTGGAGATATATTGCGAACACCGATGCCACAAGGTGTAGAGGTTCCTAGATTCAAGAAATATGGGGAGAAGGGTGATCCTTCTAACCATGTTGTTGCATATACTACCTTGTGCAGTGACTTTGTCCTTGATGATAAACTCTTGGCTAAACTTTTCCCTAGGTCCTTGAAGGGTGTTGTGTTAGAATGGTTTTCTTCATTACCAAAAAACTCAATTCATTCATTCAATGAACCGGTTGAGGCATTTATAAACCATTTAAAAATGTATGGTCACTCCTAATATGACCTTGGACGATTTGATGAGATGTAAGCATAAAGAAGAAGAAAAGATTATTGACTTTATTTCGCACTATAAATCATTTTATTCCAAAATCAATGTAAAGGTTCCTGACCCTCACCTTCAAAATATGTTCATAAATAATTTGTAAAGTAAGATACAAGACAAGCTTACCATGATGAAATTTCCCTCCTCCATGCACTTATGCACCGCTCTACATGATTATCAAAAATTGATTAGTATTTGTGATACAAATCCACCTCTAGCCAAACCGAGAAGTCTGATCCCGCAAACCAAAACATTTACCAACCTTTTAGAAAGTAGAATAAAGGCTTCCTTCAACTTAATCCCCCTCAAAAAACAAGTCAAAATACCAATAGCCAAGTAATTGTTGTAAAAGCAACAATATCCTTTAACTATGGGGACCCAAAAAGAAAATTCACTCCCCTACCTGATAACCTTCATAGCACAGTGACACAACTTTTAGAATAGTGCTCAAGTGATTACCTTGACTCCCATTAAAACTCTCAATCCTAATAAACTACTACATTTCTCATGATTCTATGGAGATCTACATGGATGACTTCACTACTTATGGAGTTACTTATGAAGAAGCATTAGCCAATTTGGAGAAAGTGTTGAAAAGATGTAAGGAGAAAAAATTGTCTTTGAATAGTGAGATGTGCTTTATGATGATGCAAAAGGGAATTGTTTTAGGCCATCATATCTCTCAAGCAGGAATTCAAGTTGATCTTGCAAAAATAGAAGTTATTCTAACTTTGCAAACACCTATGAAACAAAAAGATGTTAGAAGCTTCCTAGGACATGCTAGATATTATAGAAGATTTATCAAAGATTTCAGCAAAATAGCCAGTCCATTATATGCCTTATTGACTAAGGATTCTAAATTTATCTGGACTGACGCCTGTGACAAATCTTTCCTACAGCTTAAGAAGTTACTTACTCAGTCACCTATTCTTCAAGGACCGAAGTGGATTTTTCCCTTTCATATGCACACAAATGCTTCTGATTATGCCATAGGGGCAGTTTTAGGACAAAAAGAGAATTCCATAGAGCATGCCATATATTTCATTAGAAAAAACCTTCAAGGCCCTGAATTAAACTATACTATCATAGAGAAAGAATTGCTAGAAGTTGTATATTTCCTGAACAAGTTTCGACATTATGTCACCGGTTACCAAATATTTGTCCATACAGATCATGCAGGAATAAGGTACCTCATGAATAAGCCTGCCATATCTGGCAGATTAGCAAGATGGCTCATATTGTTGCAGGAATTTGATATCACAGTTATTAATAAGCTAGGTTGAGCTAATGTGGTGGTTGATTTCTTGTCAAGACTTCTAACAACTACACCTCTCACCCCTGAGGTAATTGGTGATAGCTTTCCCGATGAAAATATATTTTCTATTACTGCTCAAACTCCATGGTATGTAGATATTGCAAATTATTTAGAAGCCAACAAGATCCCAGCTCACTTCTCACCAAAGGAAAGGAAATTGTTGGTTGAAAAAAGTTTTAACTTTTCATGGATTGCAGACTGTTTATTTTACATAGGACCTGACCAAGTCATGAGAAGGTGTGTTAGGGAAGATGAGACCTATGAAATTTTGCATGCCTATCATGATGAGCCATGTGGTGGGCACTTTGCAATGAAGAGAACATCTATGAAAGTGCTTGCTACTAGATACTATTGGCCCACACTACACAAAGATGTTGCAGCCTATACCAGAAAATGTGACAGATGTCAACGCATGGGGAGACCAACCAGGTTTGATGAAATTCCCCTGTATCCTCAAGTGGTAGTCAGTCCCTTTGATAAATGGGGCATGGATTTTGTTGGACCTATTAATCCTCCATCCAATGGGAAATCATACATTTTGGTTTGCACTGATTATGTAACCAAGTGGGTAGAAGTGAAAGCAATGACACATGCCCGTGACAATAAAGTTGTTGAGTTCCTGAATGAACAGATTTTTACTCGGTTTGGAGTCCCAAGGGAACTTGTTACTGATCAAGGATCTCAGTTTACATCAAACTTAATCACTGCATTGATGAATGATTACAAGATCAGGCACATAAAGTCTAGCCCCTATCACCCTCAAGCCAATGGTCAGGCAAAGGTTACCAACAGAGAAATTGAGGCAATCCTTACTAAGGCAGTACAATTACACAAGAAGGATTGGAGCAGTCGCCTTCCTGAAGCAGTCTAGGCCTATAGGACAACATGCAAAACAACTACAGGGTTTACTCCTTTTGAGTTACTCTATGGCAAGACTACCATGCTACCAATTGAGTTTGAGCATAAGACCTTAAGGACTGCTCTCTAGCTTAACATTGATATTTCAAAAGTTCAAAAGGAATGCCTCCTACAACTGAATGCATTGGATGAGATGAGGAAAGCTTCCCTGTAGCATACTGAAGCTATCCAGAAGTAAAGAAAAAAATGGCATGACCACCATATCAGAACTAAGCAATTCTTTGCCAGTGATTGGGCACTGCTCTATGACTCTAGGTACAAGGAAAATCAAGGTAAACTCACCACAAGATGGCTTGGTCCTTATGAAATAGAAAATGTGTTTGATAATGGTTCAGTTTAGTTAGCTACAATAGATCATGTCTGATTCAAGCTACTGGTTAATGGACACCGTCTTAGGTTGTATCATAAGCCATCATCTAAAGAAGACTTTATGAAGCAGTTTGTTTTGAATGTGGCCACTAATCCTCCTGCAGCAAAAGGCTTTGGCCTTTCTCCTATAGCATCTCTTTAAAATTCTATGTTGCATGCCCATAATAAAGGTTTCCTTTTTAACGAAGTCACTTTCTCCGCTTTTCATCTGTCACCACCATTCATTACCTCTTCCTCCACGTCACCCATCCATGTCATCCATTCTGCCATACCGCCCTCATTTATGGTTTCAATTCCAGCCATCATTTCATGTTGAGTTGTGATCATTCCAAGCATGTACGCGCATTTATTCCAAGGTACGCGATATATTTTATTGTCACATCTTTTATTTATTTTATTTATTCATTAATTGCTATGTAGATATCAGTCATTATTTCCTGATCTTCGCCTATCCTTTTGCACATGTGTGGACACATGTCAAATTTTAAGTAGGGGGTGGGATAATCCATTTTCAAACTTTTTCTTATGCCACTATCACAACTGTTAAGATATTTTTATTTTCTTGTACTTTCCAAATATGACTGCGTGTTTTCATCCTAAATAACAATTAACTACTTGATTTGGGTAGTTCGTAACAATCATTTCATGCAAATATTCTTTGAGTCATTCTTGGAAAAGTAAAGGAAAGTGACGGCAGAGCAGAAAGAAATAGAGCAGAAAAGTTTTTTTTGAATTTTAAGAAAAAGTTAGAGTTTCAGGAATCTCAGTTGGGATAATTTGTGAATATGGGTGGCTAGTTAGTAAGACATGAGGCTGTAGCTCATGAGATCTTGACGCAAAATCCTCAAACGGTTCAAGAATTCAGCAATTGTGGTTGGTTGAATTATTTTCTGAGGTTAGATTCCTTTAATAAGGAAGTTGCAAGTGAGTTTTTGAGAACTCTTTCAGAAGGAGAAGCTACAATGTGGGGTTTGACAATAGTCGTTATAGAAGAGCAGATTGCAGAAGTAACGGGGCTTCTAGTGGTAGGAGAAGATTTTTCTTCAGATGTTGTCTCTGCTAGGGCATAATTTATAGTACCACAGATGGACCCTTGGAGGTTTCCAAACAAGGATACAAATGAGTGTCACTGCCTCCTCCATACCCGAAATATGATGCCTTCATAATTAGGTACTTGACTTGTGAGGGACATTTTTCCTATTTTCATTCCTATCATTTTAAATTGTTGAGTCATATGAGGCACGGTTTAGCTATCAATGTCCCAATTTTTTTGTTAAACCCTTTGAAACAATGTGCCCGTGAAACCTAGAGGGGTAGGGATAACTCTATCACCCATCATGCCCTCATTAAAATCTTGATTGAGCATTCCCTAAGGGATGTGTCACCCCTTTCTTGGCAAGTATTTGTTGCCCATAAGGGTCTGCAACTTCCAGAGCCTCCTAGAGTACTCCCTGCACAGTGCAAGAAAAAGAAACAGAGAGTAGAATCTACAAGTAGGGAAGTAGAGCAAGAATCATTTGCTCCTGTAGCACATAGTCTTGTAGCCTCCACACCAGAGCCCTCTACCCATGTACAAACTAGGTTTTCCAGTAGAAAAGAAAAAGGGAAAACGAAGGTCAGACAGTCCTCTAGGGCAGAACAAACCCCAGAATCTGACCCTCATGCTTAGAAGCGAAAGCGTTCTACTCCACTCTCTCCTGCAACATCCTCCCCTGTAGCAGTTTCTCCTACAGCAACGTCTGTTGCCACTACAAGTTCACCATCATCTTCTTCTGTTGAGTCTGAATCTGCTAGGAAATTCAGAAAGAGGAAAGCCATGAGAGTGCCTCTCGCAACTGCAACATTGCCAAAAAAAGTTTCAGCAAGGAAACAATGTAAAGTCACCTCAACCTTTGCTCAACCTGAAATTATAGTAATTTCTGAGGAATCTGAAGAATTAAGTCATGATGTTTCTTAGGATGTATCTGAGAATGTTGCACAAAGTCCATTTGTTATTCCTGGGGAAATGCAAAATGAGCCAATGGAAGTTAAATAAGCACAATATGTTAGTGGTAATGAAAGGGGAATGCCAAGTCTTGATGACTTGGCTGAAGCGACTAGGAAAGTTTTAGAAGAAGCACAATCTCTTCCAGCGCAGCAACAAGAATCCTTCCTGCAGCAAGAGGAAGAACAGACTGAACAATTAGAAGTGTCCAATGACACCCCGTTACCCCCTGTAACTTGTTAGGCAAGGATTGTTTATAAAAGAACATTGTTGATTGAATTTTTGGAATATCTTAGGACCACATGGAGGCCTGCCACATTTCAAACCTTGAGTTTCCACCATTTAGCCAAGACTGAAATTCAAAAAAGTCTTTGGGAAGAAGAGAAGAAGAAATTGAAAAGAGAAATTGAAAGACAAAAACAAGAAATCCAGGAAATGAAAGAGAAAATGGATGAAATGATGAAAATAACTGGTAAAATTGTGGAATGTAGACCACCACCTAGGGTATATGCCATGTGCCTTAAAGAGAAATTCCTTTGGTTTCAATTGGTGAGAATTTCAAGCAATTTAGATCTTGTTATTCATATAGCCAAGGAATTTTATGATGCATATCAAGTAGCCCCTAGTTGGCTGAAAAATTCTTTATGTGAATTTTATTTGCATGGTTTGATAATTCCCTCTGAAACAGAGTGGAATCCACTTCTTTACAATGGTGATATTCATTTGAGGTCACTCATGTCTTGGGCGGCCAATGAAACTAATTATGGTAGACAATTAGAAGCTTATGAAGAGGCTGAGAGGAATGAACCTATTCCACTGCGACTTGAAAGCTCAGATCCCCATACAATGCTGAAAACTTGGCTTACTATTACGTATGGGTTTAATGATCAAATAGAAAGAATAAAAATATTTGATATTAGGAAGCAGGTGTATGAAGAGTTCAAAGGCCAACCATATCTGTTTTGGAAGATTTCATCTTCCAGAATTGAGACAAGATGGGAGAAACTGACTGTTGGTCTGAGGAAATCTAGGCCTCATAACTCTTTGAACTTTAAAGCAGCCCTTAGAAGGACAGAGAAGTACATGCAGCTTGGTCTTCAAAAGAGGTTTGAGTTATGGTTACCAATAACATTTCGACCTCTAGTTTTGATGTGGCCACTTTACCCTTATCGGGCTACAGATGTTAATGAGAATACAGAAACCCGTAGGTACAAGAGATGGAAAAATGTTAGAGGTTTCTACTACGAATTTGGAACTTCATCATAGGGCCATGCTACTCCTACTGATTTCAGAGAGACAACCAAGAAGCTTAATATTGGAGGACCATCATTAGGATAAGTAGGGGGCAAATGATGAGCTTGAAATATGCTCATAATTTGAGAATTATGATGTATTTTTAATACCCTTACTCTTATTGCTAATGGTTGTTTTAACTCTTTGATTAAAGACTTTTTATCTAAAATCGGGTAGTATCCTATAGCCACACATTCCTATATTCTTGCAGCTTAACATCTCTATGTGTCTATATTAATTGCCTTGTTTGACCTCCCGAATGACTGATATAATGCATGTGGTTTTTGAATAATGAAATAGATTTAATATGTGATTAATGAATGCATATCGTGTTGTTTTCCATGTGTGCTTTCTTTCGCTTCTGTCGCCTTGTGTATCGCAAGTCAACTGTTGAAGGAAGCATGAACGAGTCAAGCACAATAGATCTTGGCCCTGCAGTAAAGTCCATTTCCAACACGACGTCGAGGAAGTTGTTCCAGTGCAGACTCTCTGATCGGGTCGTTGGGAAGAAATCTAAATGATCATTAATCTGGGAAGAGTGAAATGCTAAATTCTCTCTGAATCGTGTTGAATGGATATGCTTTCATTTATGAGAAGTCTGTTCCTCGGTTTCAGGATGCACTTATGTCCACATCTTTCTCTGTTAGAGTTAGGTAGTTAGTTGCTTTTCTGATATAAATAAGTGTTCCTCCTACACAAGTGAGAAAGCATAGCATGTAAAAGTTACTATTATAATGAGAGATAATGTTTTGTGTTAGTTTTCTTGTGAGCAGAACAATCAATGTATATGGTTTCAAGTTATGAATAAAAGCTGATGAAGTTTTGAGTTCAATTCTTGCATAACTAGTTGATGCTTGCTAAGTGGGCCCACTTAGTGATTATCTGTAGTTAGTTAGTTGTTTATCTTCTATTGATTATAAGTTAGATTTCATTCTGGAAAGTTTCAGTGCAAACTCAGTCTTATATTGTTCCTGCAGCATAAGGCCAGTTCATAGTTTGTCTCTTAGTAACAGTCGTTATGATTTCTACTTTGATTAAGATATGCTTAAGTTAAGAAAGTTTTACGTTACATTCCTATAGCATAAGTAGAATTCCTTCCAAGTATTTAGTTTTGGTAAATCATGACTGAAAACTGGTTCTTAGTGCACATACAGTGCTGCTCCATTTCAAGTATATGTTCCCTGGTTTGACAATGTAAATGAATGACCATAAGAAGATGTTAGTCACCTGCTAGAATGTCCAATTTCTAGGTTAGGATTTGCTGTGACTTTTATATCCTTTTGTGGATGCGACTAGGAGGCTTGTAAATTAAGTGGACCTAGTATAGTGTTGTAATGTGTTCTACACATTCACATTGGATTTAGGGCCCTTTTTAGCTAAATAGACCTATTTTTTCCTTAATTTAGTGTTGTAAAGTGTATTTATTTACACTTTCACATTGGATTTTGGGCCCTATTTCATTTATAACCTTTATATCATTATTAATAGGTCCCTATGACCCTATATTGTGCATCCTAAGGCATATTTTAATCAAAAACCTAACAATAGCAACATATAAACTTAATTTACACACTCCCCGGTGACACTTTAGCAGTAAAAATAGGCCCTATGGAACCCATTCACCACAAATGGCGAATGAGTCCCATTTGGTCTATTTTTGAGGTTTTAAGATGGAAAATTTGGTTTTAAGTTCAAATTTCTTCTATGTCGGCCTTTGGGATCAAATAAACGGTCATTTGAGTGCATTAAACAAGCTTTGAAGTCATCATTTCATTAAGCCTACATGATATCAAGCCAATCAAGCAGAATTTAAGCATTCCAAGACTTCAAAAGATTGTTAGGAGAGTTTGCAAGATCATTTCTATGACATTTAAGGGTGGAATTCTTCATCAATTGTTTCAACAACTCAAGATCCATCATCATGTCAAGGATATCAAGCATGAAGCATGTTTTTGATCTAGTGTTGTGATGTTGCATCCAAGATCCAAGGTCATGCATTATTCTTCATTCACTTCAAGGTCAAGATCTACATCCTTCATGGCCACATCATGTTAGATTGTAGATTTACAAGACATCATTCAAGGTACCATTGATCATGTTTCATGTCCTATGTTTCATGTTCCATTTTCATCTTTCATTATCTCATCATTTGGTTTGATTACCTAAAATGGGTTTGACCAAGGCAAACCCCCATTCACTAACAATCAACAAGTTTTCTCCTCTTACATGTGTGATTGCAGATCTAGGTGTCTTGGAGCATAAAGGATCTTTGAAGACTAGGTTATAAGCTTGGAGAAAGTTGTTGGAACTCTCTCTTCATTTGCAAGGTTGTAATCTTCACTAAAAGGTCACTTACAATCCCGAAATGAGAGTTTCAGATTCAAAAACTTGGAGAAGCAGAAAGATTAGACATTGGAGACTAGATTCAAACCTTGAAGTTCCAAAAAATTCAAACTAGACTCATTTTCCACGAGTGGTAAATGAGTCCCACTATAGGTGTTTAACAAATATCTTTGTAGATTCAGATACCCTTTTTCCTGAAACATGCTCCTATACAAAATTCCAGAACTGGGATTGATTCATCTAAAATGGAGAATGAGTCCCACTAGGTCAAAAAGTTATAATTTTTAGCATTTCAAAGCTCCTTCGAGTCATCTTTAGATTCTCAGGTGCACACATTTCATCTTGCAGTTTTTTGTTTTGTGTTACTTGCATTTCTAGGCCATTTAAATCAAGTTTGCATTGAATTAGGGTTTTTCATTTCATTCTCTTTTCCAAGTCTAAACTTAGTGGTGAACTCCTCGTTAGATCCTAATCAACCCCTAATACTGTCCCTTAGCAAATCTCTTACATTTATTCCACTCTCGGGTTGAGATCTCTAGGGCATCCTTCAATGTTAGTTGGAGAAAAGTGGTGTTCTATGTCCAAAACCATAAATCATCCATTTTTCAACTAATCATTTTGGTGAACCTACATTTAGAACACCTTAATTCTGATTTGGAGATCATTATCATCCTAGATAGCTTGCATTAGATTTGCATTAGATTTTTCATTAGTTAATTGGCATCTAGAGTTTTAAAATTTTGCATTAGTAAAAGTGCATATAGGTTGCATTTTTGCATCTTGCATTGAACTGAAAATAATCACAAATATGCATCTACATTCAATCCAGACATCATCTTAAACAAAAAGCATAAAAATAAATTGAAAATATTTGAAAATTATGGAAAAAATCCTCATTGGGACTCATTCACCCATCTGGATGAATCAATCCTAGTGCACATCTAAAACTACCTTTTACAACATTAAAAACCCTCTTTCTTCACTTTTGTTTACTGCCATTACCTATCTATTTCAATTGGCTGAGTTTCTATTACATGCATTTCATTAGATCTAGCTTAATTTCACTCATTTCATGTATTTCTTAATTTCAAATTTGCATTCTCAAATTGTTACATAGCATAATTAGTCAATTATCATGTTCAAAATCTAAAAATTGCATTATCCCTTTGCATGTTTTCTTTAGCATTGTTACATTTCAAGCTTGTAAAATAATCATTACATCATGTTCTCATTTCAAAATTATATAGTTATCATACTTCATGTTCTATTTTTAGATCTTGTTGAGTGTTGTAGTAAAGCTTTGTTAAGTGCATATGAATATGAGGTCCTTTCCCCCCTCTTTTTATTCTTCATTGATCCCTCTCCTAATATCCCTTATATGAGTGAGGTTAGTCTAGTGAAAGCAACCTTGGGTAATCATAACAATCACATTTTCTCTTCTCCTAATATCTCTCCTCCTTGTGAAGAAGATATTTTAGTGTTAGAAGAGCTGATCGATGAGAGTTTTAAGAACCCTAGTTGTTTCTCTCCTCTTACCTCTTCTATTAGGTAAAACATTACTAAACAAGAGGACATAACAATAAGTAATCATGACAATCACACAACACAACAAGAGACCATTGAAACCTACCTACATTCATCTCCTAGCATCTTCCCATCCTGTGATAATGATGAAGATATGTTGGTGTTTGATACCCAGACCTTTAAGATCTATGAAAACTATCTTTATGTTTCTTTCCCCACTTATCCTATTTTGGAGCACATTATGGGACAAAGGAATAAAAATTTGGACAATCTTGACAATCACATTGGTTCTTCTCCTAGTATCTCTCCTAGTTGTGAAGATGATACTTCGATGCTAGAAGATATAATCGATGAAAGTCATGGTAATCTTGATTTCCTCTCTTCCCTAGGGACAACATTATTGAACAAGAAAACACCATCATTGACAAGCAAGAAAATTCAACCATCAATCATTCCCCTACTTGCAATGAAGTCATTTTGGAAGAACCAATCCTTGAATGTCAAGAAAATTTGGTTTGTAGTTCTCCTAAAAACTCTCCTCCTAGGGAGGATATCATGGTACAAGAAAGTGACAATAATAGTGACGTGACTTCCTTGGATTATGGTGAAAGGATGATACTAGATTTCCCTTTATTAGAAATACATCAAACCAAGACCATTGAGGTTATGAATGCACAAGTTTCCATTAGATCCCCCTTGGCTATTGGACCTCCTACATACTCTGTGGGACATCCTAAGAATCCTCTAATCCTTTACCCACCTTCACACAAACCTCAAATTCAAAAAAATCTTGAATTTATCCTCTACCTACCTATGAATAATGTGTCATAGAAATCGATTCATAATACCGTTGCTCATACATATAACACTAGAAACAATCCACAACCAAGACAAAAACCTTCAACATCCCTTTCATTTCCTAATCCTATTTTTCCCGGCCCTCCTTGTTTTCCTTCACATAATGAAAAGGAGTACAATCTTGTTGAACAACTAAAGAATAATCCTGCTAAGATATCAATGTGGGACCTTATTCAAGCCTCCCCTCATTATCATATCATGATTCAAAGTTCTTTACAACAAGTTCCTATCCCTTCTAATGTGCAACCAAATGATATAGCAGCCCTGATTCAAGGAATAAATGTTGACATTGTTTTCCATCAAAGTGAACTCCCCCTTTGGAAGTGAAAAAACAAAATGATTCCTTCATGATAATAGCTGGCTACAATAGATTAGGAGTAAAGAGAACCCTCTTTGATATTTTTATTTTCTCTTAATGTGTGTAGTGTATCCCTATTGGATATGCTTGGCATGGAAAAATAAAAAATTCAACCTGAATCTTTATCTATTAAGGGATTTGAAAAGTGGGAAAACAACTGCTTGGAGTGATTAATTTTCCTATTACAGTTGAAAAATTTACATTACAAACTCCTATTCACGTTATGCCTCATGATCTTTCATACAATCTCCTTTTAGGAAGACCATGGATTCATGCAATGAATGGAGTACCTTTCACTCTTCATTGTATAATGAAGTATGTATACAACAACAAAGTGTACAAACTTGAAGTTGACCTTAACCCAACTAGTTTTTTGAACATTGAGAAAAACAAGGAAAATCCTTTGAAAACATTAACACCAACTACAAAAGTAAAACCCATGCAAAAACAACAAAAATCTAGATGTCCTAAACCCTTCACAATGATATCACTCAATGATTTGTGATCATTGAGTTTCAAACCAACATTCATGGGAGAATACAAGATCATAAACAAAGAGTTTGAAAAAGGAAAAGTGGTAATATCAACACAAAATTTAGAAGACCCTTTGAAAGCATCCACCTCATCCACTATAGAAGAAAAAGAAAATTACACAACAAAAATTGAAAAAACTAACCATCAACAACTGCTGAATCCTAAAGAAATGAAATTTTTTTATGAAAGAGGTTATGAACTTATGAAAAAATTGAGATATAGTGGGAAAGGATGTGGTGCTTGAGAGCAAGGTATTTGTGTCCCTGTAGAGCCTAACACACAAGAAACAACTAACGGTCTTGGTTATTGTCCTTTGATAGAAATAAACAAGCCTTCATTTGATATCAACACTACTACAAAACAAACTCATTTAATGATAATGCATCTTGAATTGATAGACACTAGTGGTCTTGATTGTTATCCTTCGAAACAAAAAAAGAAATCTTCACTTAATGTCAATGTCATCACACAAAACACTTATGATTCAAATTCAATAAATTTTACATCTTCCTTTAAAATAGAAAAAAAATATCGCAATCTAAAGAGTCTTGTGTAAGTATGGCATCCTATACTAAGCAAGAGATATCTTTGTTGCAAAATAATGAAGCATCCTCTACTTTCGATCAAGAGAGTATCTTAATGAGACTCCTCTGAGATCATTTGATATCTCTCCCTCCAAGAACACAAAAGAAATTGTACTACAAGAATTCATTTTGCACATATCATAGAGTTCATAGTCATTGTACTAACAAATGTAAGGCTTTAAGCAACAAAATTCAACATCTCAAGGAGTGTGGTGCTCTTCCTTGTGTTGAAGCACCTAGTTACTCTAACTAATGTAGTTCGATTCGAGAACATATGACTTGGAATAGTGCTTTTCAAATAACCTCTCATGTCTTCTTCTACTTTAAAGCAATTTCTCACAGTGATGGTGTTAGCAACTACTTTAAAGTGGGGGCATACACTGACACTCATGTTTCATTATGTGATTTTATTTATTCTTGCAATGCATCCTTTTCTTGGTGGTGCCATTGGGTTTGATTTCCTCTGAGAGCGTGATATTTCTTTGACTTGTCCTCTCTTGGAAACATTAGGCACAATGTTCCCTAAGAAGATACCTTGCATGAACTAAGAAAAATCCCTTTGAACATTCCTTACATTGTTTTCTATTTACAACATCAGTTATATGGCCACCTTGCATACCACACTTTGCATGCATGTGGAGCCATCTTTTTTGTTCATGAGTCCCAATCATATGAAGTTTTTCTTGCCTCATGAAGCTCAAAGTTCATTATTTTTTCATGATCTCCAAGAATATGAAGTTTTTTTTGGTCTCATGAAGCTCGAAGATCATTATTGCATGGCATGTTATCAAAGATATCGAGATTTATAACTTTGGTATGGTTTGATGGGAAGTCGATCCGAGGCATGAACTTCCCTTAGCCACCGCATGTGTGTGTGAGCACATACCAGCCATGAGTATATGTGTCCCACCTTCTTGGATTACTCACCCAACATACAACCAAGAGTTATGTTGCCTTAGAGTGAGTGTGCATTTTTCGAACAAACAACCTAGATCTAATCCACATCGTGTTGGAAAAATAGTCGAAGCTTGATCCACCTCATTTTTATTTTTACTTGTTTTTGTTTTTCTTTATTTTAGTCATTGAAATTGCATGTTTGCGTATCTTGATGATGCATATATCATACACCTTGTGTGTGTCCTTTCGTGCATATGTCAGTTTGACTTAGGATCTTGGAACCTAGGGGCTTCACCGCTTCCTCAATCTTTATTATCCAGGACCATCTGCATCGGTGCACTTAGACCCCTCTTGAATGTCTAATTTAGTGTCAATTTGAAGCAAGTTCATCTTCTCACTAAAGTGGGGGCTAAATGTAGTGTCGAAAAATATCATCATGTACATTTTCACACTTAATTTGAGAATAATTAATAATAAATTGGACTTGATATCACCTTGATCTAGTGTTGTGATGAGTTTTACACATCCACATTAGGTTTTTGGGCCCTTTTAAGCTAAATAATCTTAACTTTTCCCTAATTTAATGTTGTAAAGCATATTTATTTGCACCACATTAAATTTAGGAGGGTTATAAATTAAGTGGACTTAATCTATTGTTGTAATGTTTTATACACATTCACATTGAATTTAGGGCCCTTTTTACCTAAATAGACCTATTTTTTCCTTAATTTAGTGTTGTACAGTGAACTTATTTACACTTTCACATTGGATTTTTGCCCCTATTTCATTTATGACCTTTAATCATCATTAATAGGCCCCTATGACCCTATATTGTGCATCCCAAGGCATATTTTAATCAAAAACTCGATAATATCAACATATTAACTTAATTTACACACTCCCTGACACTTTAGCAATAAAAATAGGCCCTATGGGACCCATTCACCACAAATGGTGAATGAGTCCCATTTGGTCTATTTTTTAGGTTTTAAGCAGGAAAATTTGGTTTTAAGTTCAAATTTCTTCTATGTTAGCCTTTGGGATCAAATAAACAGTCATTTGAGTGCATTTAATATATGAAAAACTTTCAAATCATCTTTTCATTAAGCCTACGTGATATCAAGCCAAGCAAGAAAAAGTTAAACATTCCAAGACTTCACAAGATTGTTAGGAGAGTTTGCAAGATAATTTCTAAGGCATTCAAGGGCAAAATTCTTCATCAATTATTTTAGCAATTCAAGATCCATCATCATGTCAAAGATATCAAGCATCAAGCATGTTCTTGATCTAGTGTTGTGATGTTGCATCCAAGATCCAAGGTCATGCATTGTTCTTCATTCATTTCAAGGTCAAGATCTACATCCTTCATGGCCACATCATGCTAGATTGCATATTTACAAGACATCATTCAAGGTACCATTTTTCATGTTTCATGCTCCATGTTCATCTTTCATTATCTCGTCATTTGGTTTGATTACCTAAAAGGGGTTTGACCAAGGAAAACCCCTATTCACTAGCAATCAACAAGTTTTCTCCTCTTTACATGTGTGATTGCAAATCTAGGTGTCTTGGAGCATAAAGGATATTTGAAGACTAGGTTATAAGCTTGGAGAAAGTTGTTGGAATTGTCTCCTCATTTGCAAGGTTGTAATCTTCACTAAAAGGTCACTTAGAGCCTTGAAATCAGAGTTTCAGATCAGGAAACCTGTAGAAGTAGAAAGAGAAAACATTGAAGACCAGATTCAGACCTTCAAGTTCTAGAAAATCCAAATTGCACTCATTTTCCACAAGTGGCGAATGAGTCCCACTATAGGTGTTTGACAAATATCTTTAAAGATTCAAATACCCTTTTTCCCAGATCCTACTCTTTTGCAAAAGTCCAGAATTGGGACTAATTCACCCAGAATGGTGAATGAGTCCCACTAGGTCAAAAAGTCAAAATTTCTAGCATTTTAGAGCTCCTTCCAGTCATCTTCAAATTCTCAAGTGCACACATTTCATCTTGCAGCTTTCTATTTTGTGTTGCATTTCTAGGTCATTTAAATCGAGTTTGCATTTAATTAGGGTTTTGCATTTCATTTTGTTTTCCAAGTCTAAACTTGGTGGTGAACCCCTCATTAGATCCTAATTAGTCCCTAGGACAACCCTATTGAAATATCTCTTTCTCCTTATCATTGAGATCTCAAGGGTTTTTTCTTGAGTGAAAGTTAATGAAGATTATCATTCTAGGTGAAAAACCCTAGAAGAAGCAAGAAAAATTTCCACCTTTCAACAACTGTAACAAGAGCTAAACCCTTCTTTGGACATTATCATTAAACCTCCTGATGTGATTAACTTGGATGATGATGATGAGATTACAAATATTGATGAACAAGTGCATAATGAATTGAATACATTATTTTCTTCTTCCATGAGCTTGAATGATAATTCTCTTAGGAAGAGTGTTGACCCTAGTTCAACAATTGCTATTGTCCCTTTGGCTAGTTTTCCACCTTCAGTATAAGATGAACACGATTGGGATGCGGATGACCTGATCATAGGTTGACTCACATGTGCCTTAGTAGTCCTTTGCAAATTATTTATTTTTCTTTTGTGTGATTGCATGTGCATAATGTGATCCCCTGCGATGTTCTATTTGATGTACCTCTCTCTCTCTCTTTGTGACATTCTTCTATTTGTACCTTCATTCTTCTCTATGTTGTAAATCCTTCATATTTTCCTTTATCTTTTCTTTATATTGTGTTTTCCTTTTGGGGATGACACAAGCATCGAGACATTCATGTCTCTTTCATGTTTACCCAAAAGCTTTTCCTTTATCTTTTTCTTTGTCTTGTGTTTTCCTTTTGTGGATGATGCAAGGAATCGAGACATTCATGTCTCTTCCATGTTGACCCAAAAGGATTTTCTTTGTTTTCACTCTCTTTGTGTCATTCTTCTAGTTCTACGAGTATTTGGGGAATGATGATAGTTCTGAGCTCTCTAAAAACATTGTAGCAAGAACATACCAACCCCAAATCCATAGATCCCTCATGTGTTTGGAGTTTGATTTTGGGGGAAACCCCTCTCTTTTCTTTTGCATGACGTATCTTTACTTGCAAACATATGACTTGGCATAGGGATTTTCAAGTTAGCTCTCATTTCTTATTTATTGTTAGCATTTATCATTTGCTACTTTAAAGTAATTTTTCATAACATGGTTTTTAGCAATTTCTTGAAAGTGGGGGCATACATTGACATTATTCTTTTTCTTGTCATGTTCATGATGTAGTCTTTTTACTTCATGCAATGTGTCTTTCACTTTGTGGATGACATTGGGTGTAATTTCCTTCAAGAGCGTGATCTCTCTTGGAATATTACATTCCTCTTAGTGGGTTGATGTGACACACTACATCCCCTAAGTTGTGAATCTTCTATTCTTTGATTGGTCCTCTCTTGGACACATTAGGCACAATGTTCCCTAAGTTAAATACCTTACATGAACTAAGAAAGACTCCTTTGAAAAAAAAAATTACTTTTACAAATTCAATTATATGGTCACCATGCATAATACACTTTGCATGCTTGTGGAGCCATCTTGTTTGTTCATGAGTTCCAATCATACAAATATTTGCTTGCCTCATGAAGCTCGAAGTCCATTGTTGTGTGGTGCCTTATCAAAGTTATCAGGACGTATAACTTTGGTATAGTTTGATACGAAGCCCAATCGAGGCATGAATTTCCCATAGCCACTTGCATGTGTGTGAGTACACATTGTCCATGTGTATATGTGTCTCACCTCTTTCGAATCCTCACCCAATAGATAGCCTGAAGTTTCATTGCCTTAGAGTGAGCGTACATTTTCAGACAAATAGCCTAGATCTGATCCACATTGTGTTGGAAAAGCGGTCAAATCTTGATCCATCCACCCCTTTTATTTTTGGATTTAATTTTCCCTTTGTCTTTGGCAGTGTATGTGTGTGCCTTGATTATGCTTTTTATATCATTTTCATGTGTGTTCTTTTGTGCATGTGTTGCTTCCCCATGGGATCTTAATATTTGGGGCTTGATCTCCCCTCTTGATCATTGCCATCCTATCTTGCTGGCATTAGTGCACTTGGACCCCTCTTGAAGCGAGTTTGTCTACTTTAGTGTGAGTTTGAAGCAAGTTCATCCTATCACTAAAGTGGGGACTAAATGTAGTGTCAAAAAATGTCATCGATGACATTTTCACACTTGTTTGGGCCCTCCTTGTAAAATTGAGCTTAATGATGCCTTGACTTAGTGTTATAATGTGTTTAACACACTCATATTAGGTCTTGGGCCCTTTTAAACTAAATAAACTTAATCATACCTTATTTAGAGTGTCATAAAGTGTTGTAACACACTTTCACACTTTTCTAGGGTTTTCATAAATAATTGGGCTTCTTTATGCTATAATTGGCCTTATTTTCCATCCACAAGCCTCATTTAATGCATCTTTTCAAGGATAATCTTGATATAAATCAACAACCAATCATAATTTAGGTGTTTTTAGGTTGTGTGGCCCAAATTTAGTGATCTGGGAGCCACCTTTGGCATATGAATTCCACCTCTAGGGTTTTGGGTCTCGATCTAGATTTTACACCTTTCTAAGCATTTTTGAAAATGGTCCCATAATTTATGCCTAATGGGACAAATATGCCACCTTGGGAATATGAGTCTCATGTGGCCCAAAATTAGAATTAATTCAAATTTTTGGCGGGATTTTATCCTCCTAGATGTGATCTCAACTTGGAGTGCTACAATTTTAGGATATTTGGCATAATTAAGTATAAATACAAGGTTCTTTCACTCATTTTCACCTAAGCATTAAAGAGATCGCCTAGCAAGTTGAATGAACATCCTTATAGCAAGTTTGAGTTCACAAGAGCATTCAAGTGTTTACAAGAGCATTTAAGAGCATTCAAGGGCATAATATCCAGTGTTTAAGAGTATTATTCAAGCATCAAGCATCATGTCAAATTCATCAGGCATCATGTTTGTTTTTTAGCTAACGATTGTGATGTAGAGTTTCATGATTTAAGCTGGTATTCAATTCAAGATCTATCCTATTCAAGAAAGAGTCAATATCTGCATCCATTGGAGCCACTTCATACATGTTTGTAGCACTTTATTGTTAGGATTTGGTGAGTTGCAACATCATATTTTGTTCATTCATAATTCTCCATTACTATTTCATTTTATTTCAAGGTTTGATTACCAAAATGGGGTTTGACCATGGCAAACCCCTTTCTACTAACAAAACAACAATTTTCCTCTCTTTAGTGTGTGATTTTCAGGTCTCTAGGTTGAAGACACATTGAAGGAAAAGTTTAGAGAAAGTTTTCAAAGTGTTCAAAGTTTTCAATTTTTTCACCTTGCATTGAAGATCATTGGAAGACTTCTACAGGTTACAAATTGTAGATCTAGATTCATAAATAAAGTGGAAAGGACATAGCAGATCTTGAAGAGAAAAATCAGACTTTGAATTTCTAGAAAACCCTAACTGGATTGATATGCCACTTCTAGCATATGAGTCCCAGTTTGGCCAAATTTATAGATTTTAGAAGTTCCAAACACCTCTTTGCCAGATTTCAGCTTATGCCCAAAAATCCTAATCTGGGACTAAATCACCCAGAATAGTGTATCAGTCCTAGCAGGCTTTAAAATTAGTTTTTTCAACATTTTAGGCCTTCATCAAGTCTTCTTTAGGTTTCCAGGTGCACACTATTCATCTCTTAGCTTTCTAGGTTGATTTACATGCACTTTTAGCTCATTTAGTGAAGTATTACATCATATTAGGGTTATGTATTAGGTCTTGGATTTCATTTATCTTTTCAAGCCCTAACTTGGTGGTGAACCCCTCCTTAGTTTATAATTAGACACTAGAACAACCCTATTGCAAGATCTCTTTCTCCTTTGGATATATTAGATTGAGATCTCTAGGGTTTTCCTTGAATGAGAGAGTGTGAAGATTGTTGTTTTATCTTCCAAGCATAGAACCAACAAAATTCAATCTTTCAAAGGAAAAAATTAGGCTAGAGGAGCTGGTGGATCTGAATGAAATTGTGATAAAGGAAGACATGGATACAAGAATATATGAGAAAGAAAAGACTCTAAGGGTGAACTATGAGGAGATATAAACAAGAGAAGAGGTATTTTGGAGAAATAAGTCTAGGGAATGCTAGTTGAAGGAAGGAGATCATACAAAATATTTCCACATGACAACCAAAGTAAAAATAAGTGCTAATAGGATCTCATAAATAAAAAATCAAGAGTGAAAAAGTATGCAAGACTCTAATGAGATCGGAGAATTGGTAGTAGCATATTTTAAGAACCTCCTATCGAAGGAAATCATCTTACAAGACCAAAGAACACACGAGATTCTAAACAATATTCTAGTTTTGATAAATGAAAGACAAAATGAGGCTCTTATGAGAACAGTGTGTAAAGAGGAAGTTAGAACAACAATATTCTAAATAATTTTTGATAAGGCTCCAAGTTCAAATGGTTATTTAACAAGGTTTTACTAGACATTTTGGAATATAGTTACCTTGGACATGGTTAGAGTAGTTGAAGAATCAAGGAAGAAATAAGTCATGCTAGGTGACATTAATAATACTTTTATCATGTTGATTTCAAAAGAAGAGAAAGTAGAAGCATTAGAAGACTACATACCCATATTCTTATGTAGCATAGTTTACAAGGTAATCACAAAGGTGATGGCAAACAAGATCAATATGATTTTTCCAATTGTTATCTCGAAAGAGCATAGTGGATTTTCCCTAGGAAGGGAAATCACAAAAGGCATTATTCCGGCACACAAAGCTATTCACATAGTGTAGAAGGTAAAGGTGGATTGAATGTTAATAAAATTAGACATATAAAAGGCATATGATCAGGTTGATATGAAATTTTTGGTGGAGGTTCTAAATTTTTTTGGTCTTAGTCAAGGATGGATTGAATGGATAAAAGGATGTATTGAGGGCCCAAGATTATCATTCTTGGTTAATGGGACTCCTCATGGCCTTTTTAAAGTGATGTGAGGGTTGAGGAAAGGGGAATTCCTTTCCCCTTTTTTGTTTATTATCATGGTGGAAGAACTTAGGAGAAGCATTCAAGTAGAAAGATTAAATGGGAAATTGAAAGGAATTAAGATAGCACCCAATATGGAACCCATAACCCATACTTAGTTTACAAATGATACAATGCTTTCAAGGTGGAAATAGAAGAGAAGCAAGGGAAATAAGGAATTTTATGGACAAATATTGTCGAGCTTTGGGACAAAGTGTGAACTAGAGGAAATTAAAAGTTTTTTTCTTCAATATAGATTTGAGAAGAAAAATAGAAACAACTAGAATTATAGGGATTAGGAGGGGAACACTCCCAAGATAGTTTTTGGGCCTATCATATTTGGCAGAGCAAGTAAATATCATCTTTGGGATAGCATACTGGAAAATTGTAACAAAAAATTGGAAGTATGGAGAGGCAAGTGGCTCACAGAAGTAGGAAGAATATAGTAATTCTCAAATCAGTCATTTTGATGATCACAATTTATGCCATGTCATGTATGAGGCCCCCACAAATAATTTTTACCCAAATTGAATGTTGGATGAGGATTTTTTTTTGAATGACAGTAATGAGAAAATTAAGATACCCCTGGTGTCTTGAGACAAGATTTACAGACCAAAAGAGGTGGGAGGAATTGGATTGAGGAAGTGGCCTATAATGAATACAACATTAGGGGTAAAATTAGTATATAATATGTATCATAAATCAAATGAAAAATGGGTTTTAAACTTCTTTAGAATAACTATCTAGACTCTAATAACCCACAAAGAATTTCAATGACACAAAATACCCCTACAGGTTCGGTGATGTATAATTTTTTACTATCTTGGGGGGGATTGGTAACTAATCACCTCATGTTGGACATTAGAGGGGGATAACAAGCTAATTTCTGGGAAGATTATTGGGATAAATTTTAGGTGATGGATGAGTTGGTGGTTTAGAAAACACTAAAAGTGTACTTGTACATGAATGGTGAGGAAAAGTGGTAGACTATGCTAAATTTGTGATAAAGGACAAAGTGTAGACATGGAAATGGAACTCCCTCCAACACATATTTTTGAAAAAAGAAAAACAAGGCTAGGAAATTCTCTTAAGGACTTCAAGGTGAATATTGGGGAAGGAGAAGATGAAATAAAATGATGCATAGTAAAGTTTGGGATATATAATGTAAGGATAGCATATGGGATAGATGTTAGCATTAGTTTACTTCGTAAATAACGGATAGCATTTCCACGCAATAAGATAACTTAAGAAAACATCAGTATATCTTTTCATGTGATAAGAAAACATCAGTTAAGTTTTCTTTCACTGCCTCTTATCACCGCAATTAAGCTTTCTTTCACTACAATTTCAATTCCTACGGTAGTTCTTGTAACTATTCTTCATGCATTGTTACCATTCAGTAAATATAGAATCTAATTTTTGTTCTTTGCTCTGTTATTTTTCTCTATTTTCAATCTGCAAGTTTTTCTTGTTTTTCTAGCTAAATCTTTAATTCATTTTGCAGGTTCAGCTATAATTTTACAATAGAGGAGGTAGTAATGAAGAAGGAAGATTTTCCTAGAAAATTATGCTGGGGGAAAGATTTGCTTCTAAAGGAGGGAGTGTTCGCTTGGATGGATTTACAAAATAAGATCCTCATTGGGGATAAGCTATAGAGGATTGAAATTGTTGTCCCTCAAAAATGCATTATATGTAGGAAGGAATAGGAGACAACAAATCATCTCTTGATAAATTGTGAGGTGGCTAGTAGTTACTGGTCATGGGTGATGAATAAGTGAGAGTTATTGTGTCGTACAAAAATGGCCCCTTGTCAATTTCATGGTCTTTTAGGCCTTTCTTCATAATGTTTAATCTATCTTGCTTTGATTTAATGTTGCAATGAGGCTTGAACATACACATTTAAGTCCTTAAAATTCAAATAATGGCATCTTGTGAAGGTGTTGTGAAGTGTTGTAAAAAATTTCTACACTTTTCTAGACTCTACACATTACAATTCACCTAAAAATAACCTTTTCATCACTTATCAAGTCCTATTTTGAAGTGTTGTAAAGTCTTGTAACAAGATTTCACACTTTTCTAGGCATAATTTCACTATTTACACCTTTCTTACGCTTTATTTGACCCCTTTATGCCCTTTATAAGGCTAAAGTAAGTGTATTTTTTAATGTAAACCTGAAAAATAACATTAAATGTGACTTAATTCATGACACCCATTTTCAAGCCTAAGGTGGGACCCATTCGCCATGGGTGGCGAATGAGTCCCTCTTGGCTCTAAATTCAAAATATTTCAAATTTCCTTTTAGGTTTCTATTCAAAATTACTTGATGTCGGCCTGTGATGAGGTATCAATGGGTTACTAAGGCACGTGTATAAATAAGTGTTTTTCTCCTCATTTTACATCTCCTACAATCTTCTAACTCATTCAAGCATTCAACTAGAATTTGAGCACTTTGCATCATTTAATCAAGCATCAATCAAGCATACAAGAGCTGCCATTGACATATCTTCAGATTTTCTTCAATAAGGGTTTGGTAAGTTGATAGAATTTGCATGTTATTTGTTTATCATTCTCCTTCATTTCATTATTTCATTAAGGGTTTGATTACCAAAGTGGGATTTGACCAAGGAAAATCCCTATAACCTAACCCTTAACCATTTTCCCCTTTTGCATGTGTGTTTGCAGAATTGTGTATGTAGATTTGAAAAGAATTTAGGTGTTGAAAAGTGGACAAGAAGTCAACAAATTGTTTCAAGTCAACTACATCCTATTTCAAGCTTGGAGAAGACATTCTGTCTATTTTCTACAAATTTGACTTTGGCAACCTAACAAGCAAACAACCTCAGATTTGGTGCTACAAAGTTGTCCTCTGATTTCTCAAAATTTTGAGAGAGGACTGATTTTCCGTTAGTGGTGAATGAGTCCCACCTCAAGGCTAGAAATCTATTTTTGTCAGATCCCAGATCCTGACACTCATAAACCTATTCCCAAAATTTTTCATCAGAAGTAGGACTAATTCACCATCAATGGAGAATGAGTCCCACTGGTGATTTTCTGTGATTTCAGACAACATTCAGAAGATTCTAGATTCTCCAATTTCTTCCCAAGTGCACTATGATTTAGCCTCTTTCTGTCCTATTTTGCATTTGTTCATTCATAGTTCATTATTTGCAAACATCATTATGTTTTCCAACATTGGATAAATCTTAGGTTTTTCATACATAATCAGTCATATAGATTACTTAATTGCACTTAGTTCATTCCATTTAGTTCAAATAACATCATACATTGTATAATTTGAGTGAACCTAGCTAGATCTTTTGGCCCTACTTTCTCCTTTTAGGTGAAAAACCCTAAAAGTGCTAGAAAGATCTAGGGTGCCAAAAATCTATGGTTCATTTTGGTGAACCCACATATTCAACACTTTACATTTCTGATTTCAATTGCATCTTGCATCCTATACTTCATTTGCATCAACATTCAATTAGGGTATTGATCTGTTTTTGCATCCTACGGTTTCTTAATTTGCATTAGTGAAAGACTCATTTAGATTTCATTTTTGCATCATATATCATTGAAAAAACTAAAAATATACATCTTCATTCTTAATTTTCATATGTAAAGCATTAGAATCACATTAAATTTCCTAAAAAACACAAAAAAATCTCATACTGGGACTCATTCGCCACCCTGGGTGAATCAGTTCGCCTGCACATTTTAGACTGCATTTTAAAGCATTTCCTGGGTATTTCCTGCATTTTTGTTATCTGCTATTAGTTCTCTATTTTAGTTTGCAATATTTTTGTTATTTGCATTTTTCACTCCTAGATTACCTTGCATTTGCATTCACCCCATCTTTTGTGGTACTTGTATGAGTGTTTGGTGCCCCATTGATAATACTTTAGTCAGACGAAGTTCTAAACTCATGGCTTCCCGCAATAGCACTTTCGTTGTGGACTTTGGGATCTCAAGAGCTCCTACTTCTAGTATGGAAAATGGTGCATTACGCATTGAAAATACCACTTCTATGCCTCACCTTTCCATCCAATGAATGTTGATACACAAAACAATTCCATCCTGCAAGAAAAGGTCATTAATATTCATGAGGATTTTGCACACTTACAACAAGACTTGTCCCTTGAAAACATTTCCACCAATGCCATACCAGCCATAGAAAACCTTCATCGTTTGATTGAAAGTGATGATGGCTTACAAGTTATGAAAAGAATTGTTGAGATTTACAATAAACATGCTTCTTCTAATTCCCAATCAACAAACATAGTCCCATACCAAGGAGGACCTCACATTCCTCCCCCTTCAACTATAGCATCCATACCAACTTATACCACTCCTCATGTTACAACTACCATGCAACAGGTTAGTCATGTGGCTCCTTCTTTCGCAATTCCAACTAGCATTCCTAGGTCTATTGTGGCATCACAAGTCCCCTCTACCACTGTCACCCCTCCTAGTGTTCCTTTCACTTCCCCTCACATTACATACACTCCATCGCCATTTTCTCTTCCACCTCAAACCACTTACCTCGACCCCATCATTACACAACTCCTTAATACTGTTTCATCCATGCAACAACAAATTTCCACCATTAGCCAAGGTCAAACCACTCCACCTACATATCATGTTCATAGTAGCCCCTTATCCTTAGAAATCTTATGCACACAAATGCCACAAGGAATAGAAATTCCTAGGTTTGAGAAATATGGAGGTAAAGGAGACCCTATTAATCATGTCAATGCTTATACAACTTTATGTAGTGATTTTGTCCTTGATGATAAACTCTTATCTAAAATTTTTCCTAGGACCTTGAAAGATACTACATTAGAGTGGTTTTCAAACCTGCCTAATCATTCCATATGATCATTTAATGAGCTTTTGGATTCCTTCGTAAGTCACTTCCAAGTTTATATGACCCCTAAAAAGACAACGGCTGACCTAATGCACTGTAGAAAAAATGTTTATGAGAAAGTAACTGATTTCATTTCACGTTATCAGTCATTGTATGCTCAAGTGGATGTCAAAATTCTTGATTCACAACTGTAGAAGATGTTTATCGAAAACTTACACACAAACCTTCAAGATAAGTTAACTATGATGAAATTCCCTTTGTTCATGCACTTATGTACAAGTCAGTGTGAATATCATAACTTGATTTCAAGTCATGATTCAAAATCCACTTCTAACCGAGCTGAGAAGTCTAAGCAAAAAAATAAAAACAACACACAAAAATTTTGCAAACCAAATAGAGGCTTTTTACAGTTCAATTCGCCTCCTCAACCGCAAACCCAACCTATTCTTTGTCAAGTGGCAGCTATTAAATCAGTCATAACTTATACCTATGGGGACCCGAAGAGATAATTTACTCCCTTACTTGATACCCTCCATAATACAATGAACCAATTGCTCCAACAAAAAATGATCACCTTGCCTACCATCAAACCACTTGATACCACCAAACCTTTACCACCCACCTTTAAACCTACTCCTTATTTCCATTTTCATTGCCAAAATGGCCATGAAACTGAACAATGTAAGCATCTCAAACACTTAGTTCAAGACCTCATTGATTTGGGCCATTTGTCCATTATCGGTGTTAATGATCAAGGTAATAAGTCTGTTGCAACCCCTAACTAGAATTTACAAATATTTACCAATCCCATGCCTAAACACAATGTTTCATTTGTCAAGGCTAGTGAACGTTCAAACCCTCAAGTCATGAACATCGATACAAATAATGAACAATCTGATATAAATCCAAATGTTACTCAAGTCAATCCTATGGAAGAACTTGTGGGTGCGATAGACATTATCCCTCGTAAGGGCCCAATCAACAAAACTCTTGATATTAATTTTTCTTCTAAAGATATACTTCAAAAGCTTCCTAATGGTCCTCTTTACATAGCTAGTAAAATCTATGATAAGCTAACCAATGGGATATTAATAGATCTCGCTTATGGTGAGAATGTGATCATGGAAGAGTGTCTAGTATTACATGAGTTGTATCAAGATGACTCATAAACCAACTACATGGATTAAAATACATACTGGTTTTGCATGCCCTATGATTGGATTGATCGTACTTCCCTTACAAATAAGACCTAAAACTTTGGAGGTAACATTTTCAATTATTCCACAATCGGATCAATTTTGTTTGCGGCTAGGCCACCCTTGGCTTTGCTCAATGAAAGCAGTCCCTTCAGTTGTTCACAAATGTTTGAATTTTCCACATGGCAATGAAATATTTACCATACACCATAGTGTCTTTAATCCATTATCGTCTAAAGGTATTTTTTCCTTAGAAGCCTTTTGGCTAGCACCTATGGAACCCATCACCCCCCGTAAAGATTTCTTTTTCATAACTTATCAAAAGTTAAAAGCCAAATGAATAGTCGAGTTGTCTCTTTGTAACATGTCCCCATCCACTCCCACTCCCCTATCATGTATGAAACCATGCTACAACCTAAGTTCTACATTGAACAAACCATGTACAACCTCATGAACAACCACCCTTAGACACTTCCCGCCATCGTTTAAATGACCAAAGGAAAATGAAACCAATTTTGTCATACCTCCTTGCATAAAACAAGTGTATAAAGCTAAAGAGAAAGTGGTTGACCCGTCCTCTTCAATTTATTCCATTCTTCCCCCTTCAAAATAAAAGGAAACTATGATGAATCAACCCACTCTTACACCTCAACAAATTCAAAATAAAATTAAACGCAACTGCAGTGCTAGGGAGCATAGGCATCGTTGTCGTCTCCTTGCTCGTCAATCTTGAATAGAAGAAAATCAAGAAAACCAATCTCCACCTTTGACTGAAGCAATTGATGACCACCCCATTTCCCTTGATCCACCAATAGATAGCACAGTCCAACCCTCACAAAAAAATGAACAAATTCAACAACCACAACTTTTAATACATCCTTTCTTGGAAATAACCCTTCGTCCTCCTATTGTAATCAATCTTGATGATGATGATGATGAGGAGATTGCAAAAATAGATGAAGAAGTGCATAACGATCTAAACTCTTTATTTTCATCTACCATGAGATTAAATGATAAATATTCTCAACCAAGTGAGGAACTTGGTACATCTCCTAGTTCGACACTCACGATTCTTCCTTTGGATAGCCAATTGCCCTCGCAATATACTGAACATGAGTGGGAGGCAAATGACTTGTTAGATGGTTGACTTACATTCGCCTAACTAGCCTTTTTACATTTATTTTCCCTTCTCTTTTTCTTTTTTTTGTGTATTGTGTTCCCCCGTATCGTGAGTTTGATATTCTCTCTTTGTACACTTCTTCTATTTGTACCTCTATTCTTCTATATGTCGTGCATTTCCTTTTTTTCTTTTGTTTTGTGTTTTTTCTTTTGGGGATGACACAAAGTGTTGAGATGCCCTATGTATCTTCCATGTTGACCCAAAAGGACCCTTTCCTTTTTGTCTTTTTCTTGTGTTTTTCCTTTTGGGGATGACACAAGGCATTGAGACCGCAATGTCTCCTTCATTCTGACCCAAAATATTTTTCTTTTTGTTCACCTTTTCATTTTCTTTTTGCTTGTGTTTTCCTTTTGGGGATGATGCTAACCATTTAGACCGTAATGTCTATTCCATGTTGACTCAAAATGGATTTTCTTTTTCTTTTGTTTTCGCTCTCTATGTCATTCTTCCAGTTCTATGTGCTTTGGGGAATGATGACAATTATGAGATCTTTAATCAAAACATTGTAGAAATGAACATACTGACCCCAAATCCATAGATCCCTTATGTGTTCGGTGTCTTCCTTTCTAGGGGGAAACCTCCTTTTCTTTTGTTTTTCTTTTTCATTTACAAGAAGCAACCTAACTTAGCAACATATGACTTGGCATAGGGGCTTTCCAAGTTGTCTCTCATGTCTTGTTTTATTTTTGCATTTTCTAAATCCTTCACTACTTTAAAGTAATTTCTCACAGAATGGTGTGTATCAATTCCTTTAAAGTGGGGGGCATACATTGGCATCATTTCATTTGCATTCTTGGTTCTTAGTGCAACCTTGTCACTTTATATGATGCGTTTGTCACTTTGTGGATGACATTGGGTGTGATATCCTTCTTAAATGTGATATCTCTTAGCATATTACATTCCTCTTGGTGGTTTGATATGATGCACTGCATCCCCTAAGTTGTAAATATACTATTCTTTGAGATTGTCCTCTCTTGGAGACATTAGACACAATGTCCCCTAAGTGACAGAGCTTGCATGAACTTAACAAGACTCCTTTGAACACTTTTACATTTGAATTTTTTTCATTTTACACTTTGCACTTTTTTCCACCTTGCATAACACAACTTGCATGCCTGTGGTACCTTGCATTTGTTCATGATTTCTAAGCTTTGCTTGTCTCATGAAGCATGAACCAACATTTTCCCTTGTGGTGCCTTGCTAAAGTTATCAGGAGGTATAACATTGATATGGTTGAGTGGGAAGCCCATCCAACAACATGACTTTCCCCATAGCCACCTTTGTGTTTGTGAGTGCATACCAACTAGCGTATGTACTTCACTTTTTGGGTCGTCTCACTTGGCGGACCGCCATGAGTTTTGTCACCCCAGAGTGAGTATGCATTCTCTTTTTCAAACAATTAGCCTACATCTAATCCACAACTAGTTGGACAGACGATCAAAGCTCAATCCAATTCTCTCTTTTCTTCTTCTAATCCACATGTGTGTTGGGTGATCCCACAATAGTGGTTTACAATTTTTGGCCAAACTGGACACTAAAATATTTTTTTAAACTAAATCTTCACTTTCAGGCACCTATAGCGGCTAAACCGTGAGGAATTAGAAGATGATGCAAACTAGAGTTTTGTGACATTTTGTCTATAGATTCTAAATATATTTTTTTCAAAAATTTTGGAATCAGATTGCACTTCTTTTTCCATCTCCCTCGAAAAATAGTTTTTTTCATAAAACAACATTTTTAAAAAGTGACGCTCACCGTATAACACATTACTTTTTTTCCATGAAGGATAAAATTCCAATTCCTTCAAATTTAGATTCGTAACTCTGATATCTAGTGCTTCCACTTGGTTAGATAGTTTTTTATTAAATATTTTTTCTTTAATCAAGTTTCGAATTCAAACCAATTACAATTCAGACATAGTGCGACTGTATAATGTGTAACTTTTTTTGTATGTATCGAAATTCAATTTGTTTTTCTTTGTTGGATCAAGGACTTCAATATCTGGTGCACTAATATTTTAATTTTTTTCTTCTAATAATCTGCTATTTTTCCACATGTGTAGAAATCGAGATTTGATTTTAAAATATACATTCACGAGAAATAAAAATAAATATAATAATAACATTAAATTTATTTAAAATTATAGTTTTTGGGAAGCTTATAATAAGGACTACATACTTGCAAAAAAAAATAAATTAAATGAATTCATTTGATCCCCAAAAAGGTAAATAAAAGTGGTTTTTTATTAGCATTTTGATAGGTGTAAAGGAGACTCTGTTATAGGTATGGTTTAAACCTAGTCAGGTTTTATCCAAGGGGGTTTGATTTAAGGTAGTTTGATTCAATTGGAATTCTTTAAATGGAACCTTTTAAGGCTTAAATCATTATATTTTCTAAAAATATGTGATTTCAGCAAAAATCAGTTCCTCCCAAAAATTGTAAACCAGCTTTGTGGGATCACCCTGTTCCTTTGTTCTTATGTTTAGTTTGCCATGGGATCCTCATCTTGGGGGCTTGATCATCCCTCTTGATTTTTGTTATTCCATCTCACTAACATAAGTGCACTAGGAACTTCTTCTCAATATGCATGGCTACTTTAGTGTGAGTTTGAAGCAAGTTCATCCTCTCACTAAATTGGGGGCTAAATGTGTCATAGAAAAATGGGCCCTTGCCATTTTCATGGTCTTTTAGGCCTTTCTTCACAATTTTTGATCTATCTTGCTTTGATTTAATGTTGCAATGAGGCTTGAACATACACATTTAAGTCCTTAAAATTCAAATAATGGCATCTTGTGAAGGTGTTGTGAAGTGTTGTAAAACATTTCTACACTTTTCTAGACTCTACTCATTACAATTCACCTAAAAATCACCTTTTCATCACTTATCAAGTCCTATTTTGAAGTGTTGTAAAGTCTTGTAACAAGATTTCACACTTTTCTAGGCATAATTTCACTATTTACACCTTTCTTATGCTTTATTTGACCCCTTTATGCCCTTTATAAGGCTTAATTAAGTGTATTTTTAAATGTAAACGTGACAAATAACATTAAATGTGACTTAATTCCCAACAACCATTTTCAAGCCTAAGGTGGGACCCATTCGCCATGGGTGGCAAATGAGTCCCTCTTGGCTCTAAATTCAAAATTACTTGATGTCGGCCTGTAATGAGGTATCAATGGGTTACTAAGGCACAAGAGTTTATAAATAAGTGTTTTTCTCCTCATTTTACATCTCCTACAATATTCCAACTCATTCAAGCATTCGACTATCATTTGAGCACTTTGCATCATATAATCAAGCATCAATCAAGCATCCAAGAGCTGCCATTGACATATCTTCATATTTTATTCAATAAGGGTTTGGTAAGTTGATAGCATTTGCATGTTATTTGTTTAACATTCTCCTTCATTTCATTATTTCATTAAGGGTTTGATTACCAAAGTGGGATTTGACCAAGGTAAAACCCTATAACCTAACCCTTAACCATTTTCCCCCTTTTACATGTGTGTTTGCAGACTTGTGTATGCAGATTTGACAAGCATTTAGGTGTTGAAAAGTGGAAAAGAAGTCAACAAATTGTTTCAAGTCAACTACATCCTATTTCAAGCTTGGAGAAGACATTTTGTCTGTTCTCTGTAGATTTGACTTCAGCAACCTGACAAGTAGACAACCTCAGATCTAGTCCTACAAAATTGTCCCTTGATTTCTCAAAATTTTGGTAGAGGACGGATTCACCAACAATGGCAAATGAGTCCCACCTTAAGGCTAGAAATCTAGGTTTTGTCACATCCCAGATCCAGACACTTAGAAACCTATTCCTGATAGTTTTCATCAGAAGCAGGACAGATTTTCCATCAGTGGCAGATGAGTCCCACTAGTGATTTTCTATGATTTTAGACAACATTCAAGAGATTCTAGATTCTCCAATTTTTTCTCAGGTGCACTCTGATTCAGCCTCTTTCTGTCATGTTTTGCATTTGTTCATTCATAATTCATTGTTTGCAAACATCATTGTGTTTTCCAAGATTGCATAAATCTTAGGTTTTGCATACATAATGAGTCATATAGATCACTTAATTGCACTTAATTCATTCCATTTAGTTCAAATAACATCATACATTGCATAATTTGAGTGAGCCTAGCTAGATCTTTTGGCCCTACTTTCTCCTTTTAGGTGAAAAACCCTAGAAGTGCTAGAAAGATCTAGAGTGCCAAAAATCTACGGTTCAGTTACATGCACCAATAACAAACACTTTGGTGGAAATGTTCAATGGATGATCAAGATCGAAAAAAAGAGAAGTTTTTTTAAGTTTATGGAATGTAATACCCTCAATAATAATATAGGATATTTGGAAAGAGAAGGATATAAAACTATTTCAAGAAAAAGAAATATTGATGGATGGCCTCATTAGTAAAATTGATTTAGCCATTACGGAAGTTGTAAATAGTGCAACGACGAGAAAAAATAGAGAAGAGTTCTTTCACCTTGCAGGATGACAAATTAAGAAAACATGGAATGGGATCATCGTTCCTCCCATTTATGGGAAGTGTCAAGATAATCCTAATATTTATCAATCCCATATGTAATGTGAAATGACAACTACTAGATGAAGGATGGGTTAAAGTGAACTTTGATGGTGCTTTTAGGGGAAACCTAGGGTCCTTTGGAGTAGGATGCATTTTAAGGGATAAAATAGGAATGATGTTGACATAAGAAGTAAGGAAATTATCAGTGGGAATGAACAATGAAACAAAAATATAGGCAACATGGATAGGGATAAAATTGTGTGAAAAATGGGTTTTAGGTGGCTTCAATTGGAAGGAGATTTAATTATCATAATTAATGCCATCCATAAAAGTGAGATGCCAAATTGGAAGATACAAAAATTCATTCCAAAAATATGGGAGAGACTTGACCAATTGGAGGACTTCAAGTTGTCACACATATATTGCAAAGGTAATGAAGAGTAAGAGAGATTGTCCAAAATCACAATTGACATGATAGACAGCGATGATGAGGAAATCTAAGGAGATTGTGTTGAAAACCACATGTGAAAAGATTAGCAAAGAAGGATTAGAAGGATGGGAGGTAGTTATGCCACTGAAAGGGAGGATTAAATGAGGGAGAGAGGTTGGCAGAAACGAGGGTTTAAGAGCTTGTAATTCAAGGTAATACATGGTAGGTAAAGCAATGGATACTATTATTATTTGGACACCAAAGAATGGTAGATAGCATTTTGAGGGTGAGTAACTGATCAGAGGCTACGAAAGGTGTTTAACATTAGAGACTCAGACACGATGGATGTGATCAAAGCCATTCTAGGATTTTGGTTTCTAACCTCAAATTATCACTATTGGGTAAATGTAAAGTACAAATCTCAAATAACATTAAATAAATCATAATTTGGAAAGAAATAAATTAATTTATATTAATTCAAGAGGAATGCCAACACTTGACATTACAATCTCACATAAGATATTTACATAGAAAAATGAGATACAAAGGTTGACTTAGATAGACCTTTGTCAAGAAGTCATAAAATTTTAATTACAAATGCACTAGAATCATCCACAAATGTGTACAATCTGGAAGTACATATGTCAATAACAAGTCTATATAAATGTGGAGATGCCATAACAAAGCCTTTGATCACCTTTGACTCTCACATACCCATCTAGAAATCAATGGACAAGAACATGGTTCGAGTGTTGTTTTCACCCAACCACGAAGCTTACGATTCCCTAGAGAGTCCTTCCTAACATGAAGAACCACTAACCCTACATGAGATTCTTAGCAAAAAGGAATCGATGTACAAGATGGGATCTGATGCATGATGCCTAGTATATCTACATGCATTTCTAATTACTCTAGAAAGTTCTATGATCAATAGTAGGATATGGTAAAGAGCAATAATTTATAATAAACCCATCAATTTCAATGGTCTAAAGAAGCTTGGCTAAGAATAATGTCGTATACAAAAATAAAATAGTAGATCTAGAAAAGCATAATCTACACTCCTTGAAACTCATATTCAGCACTCGCCTAGGAAGGTAGCTTTCCACAAGCATTTATGAGAACATTATTTTACAAAATAATCACAAAAGAGTTCACCCATAGAAGACAGTCTCAAACATAACTATCACAACAAGAGGACACTTAGGAATACAGTACCATACAAAGTAGACATAAAGTGAGAAAACAATCTTTGATTATCGAGCAATGATTCAATTATTATCTTCCTCAATTTAAATCTTCAAACAGTAAAACATAAATGTACAAAATCAACATGCAATTCTTTTGGATAGGCATTAAGACCTTTTTGGCATGCAATTATAAATATCACCTTGCATTTCATGTCTTTTCATGTAACTAATGTTATCATGCGTTGACAATCCATTGAGATTTCCTTACTACATACAAAAATTGTAGAACATGCAACAATCTATGAAAAGGAAACACTTCTCTCCCTTTTATGCAATATTTATCTAATTCGACTATCTTACACTTTGACCATGAGAAACCAGTTCGAAATAAGAAAGTACAAGCATCGCTAAACTTATAGTCTAGTAATATTTAATGAGAAACATGCATATGCTACCAAATAATAATTTAAGCAAAAATCATTCAAAGTCAATGTTATTATAATTTCTAAATACCAACATTAAAGTTATTTAAGCAATAACCACTTACTTTCCTAATTTCTAATAGTAACATTATTACTACTTTTCCAATTACTAACAAAGACACGAATTTTCCTTTATTATCTCCCTTTAAAAACAATAAGAATTGTTTATAAACAAAGTTATATATAATTCCCACTTTCAATAGTTATACTAAAATCTTAATTTCAAATTAATTAAAAGTGAATCTTTCCTAAAATATAATTCCTATAAATCGAAAAAACACATTTAATGTAAAATATAGAATAAATTCGGGGAAATGGATCTAGACATTTTTAAAGGAAAATTCCTTAACTTTTACCTGCATCTTACCTCCTTTCACTGAAATAAGAGCCTTGGAACATGTTTAAGACATACAGTTCTGGTCACAATCAGTTGACACAATATCCAGGCACAAAGAAATGCCCATCGCCTTCCGCAGTGTAGCATCTCGGACCAGACTGTAGTCCCCTCAAGATTTGCACAATATGTGTCGAGCAATCTGGGTTTGAAGAAATGAAATCTGATCACATCATCCACCAACGGATCACGCCTACCATATTTCAACACTGCTTATGGTTTATCCAAAAACCCGTCCATGCCTCTCTGAGCTTGATAGGCGGCAGAAAATACCAAAAGACCTCCCATCAATAGTCCCATCGCTCAAATGCCAAACTTCTTGGCAGGAAGCTGAAGTTGTAGCAATGTACTCAGTTCTAGTTAAGGATAAAGAGAATGAAGACTACTTTTTTGAAGACTAAGAAATGGCACCTGAACTCAAGGTAAATATAGAATCTGAAGTGCTTTTTTTGTCACCTATAGAACCAACCCAATCACTATCTATAAATCTAATTAAACCAAAATCATTTATAGGCACATACCAAATGTCAAAATTACTTGTACCCGAAACGTATCTCAGAACTCTTTTCATTACACAAAAATGCATCTTACTTGGATTTTGCATGACCCTTGAAAGCAAACTAACAGCAAGCATGATATTTGGTCTAGTAGTTGTTAAATACATAAGGCTACCATCTAGACTCCTGTACAATGTTGCATCTACTTTTTTAGAACCATCATCCTTAACCAGTTTTTCATTCATGTTCAAAGGTGTATTCATCAATTTGCAATTCTTCATCCTAAATTTATCAAGTAAATCATTGGCATATTTACCTTGTGAAATGAAAATACCATCATTTTTCCAGCTTACCTCCATTTGAAGGTAATAGTGCATCAAACCTAAATCTATCATTTTAAATTTGGTCTTCATTACATTTCTAAACTCATCCATTATCTCTTCACTATTTCCTGTGTATATTAGATCATCAACATATATACCTATTATAATTAAATAACCTATATTATGATATTTCACATGTTATGTGGGCTCAATTTAACTCTTTTTGACACCATTTTTTTGAAAATGACCATATATTCTACTATACCAAGCTTTAGGTGCCTTCTTTCACCCATAAAGTGCATTTTCCAACTTGTAAAAAAAATTGTTCTTGTCTTGCAACTTCATAAGGTCAAGTGGTTATTCTACAAACACTTCATCATTTAGATAACCATTCAAAAAATCTGATTTAACGTCAAATTGATAAAATTTCCACCTATGTTGGGCTATTAATGATAAAACTATTTTGATGGTGTCTAATCTAGCAATAGGAGAATATGTTTCAATGTAAACAATACCTGGCTACTGAGAAATGTCGTTTGCCACCAATCTTGCTTTATGCCCTTCAATTTAGATCCATCAGCTTTACATTTAGTTTTATAGATCCATTTCAAGCAAATAACATCTTTTTCAGGTGGAAGATTAACTAGTTCCCATGCTTCATTTTTTTTAATTGAAGCAATTTCTTCATTCATGGATTTAATGCACTCTTCTTGTTTTATTGCATCCTCAAATTGCCTTGGTTCAACTTGAATATGAGATAATAAAGAAAAATTTATAGTTGCATCAATTATAGTAGTGCCTTCATAAAAAAATTTAGGATTTTTTTCCTTTCTTGGAGGACTAAAACTTAGACTAGATGGAGATTCAATGATGAGCTCAATGAAGGTGGTGCAATAGGAATTGAGCTATTGCTCAAACCAAGAGAAGATAGTACATCAAGTTCTAAATCAATAACCTTTTGATTTTCCTTATTCAACTTTTTAGTCCATTGCCAAGCTTTGGTTTTAATAAATATAGCATCTCTACTAACAATTAACTTTTCACCTACCGAATTATACAAATGATAACCATTTGTATCCTCACTATAGCCAATGAAGATGCATTTCTCACTTTTTTCATCAAGCTTTTTCCTTTTTTGTTTAGCTATGTGAGTATAAGCAATACATCCAAAAAATATCAATTGTGCAACACCAAGTTTTCTCCCACACCATGCCTCATAAGGTATCATACATTTTACACTTTTAGTTGGACATCTATTCAAAAAATAGACAAATGTAACAACTGCTTCAGCCCAAAAATTATTTGGTAGACCCTTGGCTTTAAGCATGCTTCTAGCCATTTCCATAATGGTGCAGTTTTTATGTTCAACAAATCCATTTTGTTGAGGAGTATAACTTGCAGTTAATTGTCTTTGAATTCCATTATTTTTTCAAAAATCTTGAAATTCATTAGAGGTGAATTCTCCCCCTCTATCTAAACATAGCATTTTAATAGGACAACCACTTTATTTTTCCACATTAGCCTTGAACTGCTCATTTTTTCTATGAGCTTCTGATTTTTCTTTGATGAATTAAACCCAAGTCCTTCTACTGAAATCATCCACAAAAATTAAAAAATATTTATTTTTAATAAGAGACAATGTCTACATTGGACCACAAATATCAGTATGCACCAATTCAAGTGGCACTTTTGCTCTCCAAGCTCTCCCTGCTCAGAAGGAATCTCAATGTTGTTTGTTAGTAATACAACCCTCACATACTTGATCATCATAAGAGATGAATGGTAGTCCTTTCACCATATTCTTTTGAGAGAGTAATTTTAATCCTCTAAAATTTAAATTCCCATATCTAGTGTGCCATAACCAAGATTGATCCTTGTAATTAGTTCCAAGGACTAGAGCTGAACACTATATGCAAATATCAAAGGGAAAACCATATTCTACAACATAAAAACCTTTTCCACTATTTGATTTTTTTTATTCTTATCACAAATGATACATTCATTATTTTCAAATGTTCCTCAATATCCATTTTCAACAAGTTGTCCTATGCTCAACAAGTTATGTGTTATAGAGAGGGGGGATTCACTACTTATGAGTCTCTTTATTCTCAATAGAATCCCAAGGGGTGAACTACCCTAAACTACCTCAAATAATAGAGAAAGAATATCAAAATTAGAAAGAGCAAACCACAAAGGTTTTCTAGACAAACTAACGAGCTCTCGACCAAAGGATCACAATGGAAAATAAGGATAGAAGCGCGGTGTGTTGGAGTCTAAGAGACACGTTAGTGTCTCGTACAGACTGAAACCCAAGATTATCATAGAAAATAGCAAAGTGACTACTAACAATTTGATTACTAAGAACTTCCTAAATGTAAAAAGGTAACAGAATATATAACAAAATTGAAATAAAGTGAAGTATACATGATAAAGTAAGAGAAAAAGAGATAGAAACTGCTCACAACAACCCAAGTAAAGAAACCTCCAACAAGGAAAAATATTCAATACTTGCATACATAAGATCGAGAGAAAATGTTCGGGTTGTATAGGGGTTTTCCTTATTCAAACCCCCATTTTTGGTGTTCCCACCTCCATGGATAGCTAGATAGATAGAGAAAGTGAACAAAGTAAGCAAATATGAAGTGATAAAAGAAATCCCCACTCAAGGAGGAGAAATCGTATCACAAGATAGAGATGCAATTGATAGGGGATGTAAGAAATCCCAAGATTCTCAAAGATACAAGGTAAGCAAGATATCACCTGCAAGGCTTAAGGAAGCCAAGGAAAGAGACAAAGCTATGAGAGCCAAGAGAGCATGAAAGTGTTGTTGGAAACTGTAGAGAGCTATGCAAGTAAGATATCAAGACAAAGAGAAGAGGAAAAGGCCATAGAAAATGCTAGAGAGATTCAAAAGAACAAAATAGATTGAAAATATAGCATTTAAAGCGAGAAGAGGAGGGAAAAGAAGCTTCCTAAGCTATTACAAAGTGTCCCAGGCTATTACCACTAACAAGAGGAGTTGACAAGTGGAAAACATGCTCAGAAATGACTATTTGAACATCAAAGTGTCATAGGACACTAGCGCAGTGAACAAATGTCTGTGCAACATGCTAGTGTCTAGACACATCATGCTACAAAATGACGAAAAATGGGAAAAGCATAAGGTTTGACATAAAGCTAATGCACAAGGGTAGTTGCTAAAAAGGGGTCTTGAGCATCCTAAGAGGGGAAAAGGTAAATGCAGGGGCTAAAATGAGACTATACAAGTACTAAGCGAGTAAACACTAAAGCAAATACAAAAATGTATGTGAAATTACTAGGGGAGGGGTGAAGCCACAATAGTGGTTTACAATTCAAGTGAGGAAGGAAAACTCACAAAAAATGACCCCAAAGCAAAAAAACTGATTTTGGGGGTTCTTACCAACCTACTGGTTCGAGTGAACCCCTTTAAATTTTGGCTGCAAAAAAAACAAACCAAATGCATAGCAAAGGGGTTCTGTCGAACCCCCTTAAGGGGTTTGCTCGAACTAGGGTTCGGACGAACCATGGTTCGAGTGAACCCCTTGGGATTTGGCCAAACCCTTAGGGGTTCATTCCAACCCCCCTTGCCCCTCATCCCTCTTCCAAGACACAAAAAAAGTCTAATTTTTTATGCTTTGGAGCTCAGGTTGAGGATGAAAATGGAGGAGTCTTCAGAAACCCATTTGGAATCAGGTAGTTCTCGGAACGATCTATCTAATGAATATAATTTTAGTATCTTTTGATTGTATTATGTATTTTCTTTTTTAGTTTTATTAAACATTGGTTCTTCACCGAAAATGAAGGTCTTTGTTCTGCACATGTGGAAAAATAGCAAATTATCAAAAAAAAATTGAAAAATATGAGTGCACCAGATATTGAAGTCCTTGATCCAACAAAAAAATTTGAATTTTGATATATACAAAAAAAAATTTACGTGTTTTACGGTCGTATATGTCTAAATTATAATTGGTTTGACTTAAACTTGATTAAAAAGAAAAATATTCAATAAAACTATCTAACCAAGTGGAAGCACTAGATATTGAGTTACAAATCTAAATTTGAAAGAATTAGAATTTTATCCTTCATGGAAAAAAAGTTATACATTATACGGTGTGCATCACTTTTTAAAAATGTTGTTTTATGAAAAAAACCAGTTTTTGTGGGAGTTGGAAAAAGAAATGCAATCTGATTCCAAAAAAATTGAAAAAAATATTTTTAGAATCTATAGAAAAAATGTGACGAGACTCTAGTTTGCATCATCTTCAAATTCCTCACGGTTTAGCTGCTATAGGTGCCCTACTGTGAAGATTTAGTTAAAAATAATAATTTCAGTGTCAAGTTTGGCCAAAAATTGTAAACCACTATTGTGGGATCACCCAGACCTGCAATTTTACAACATTACATTTCTCCCTCACTTTAGTAGGCATATTAATCTACACTAATATGCATGCTAAAGGAGATATACTAAACATAAATACCATCATGGTACCAAAAGGATACTATAGAGGAAGCAGATAACTCTTTGAACCAAGGAAGCATGCCTATAGGATGAAGACCTACAAAACAAACACATTAGACAAGAAACACCTATACAAGACAACAATTCTAGAACATAAAAAGACATTACATCATGAGGATATAACATATATGTGAATAACACACACACAAAGGCACATAAAAAACTAAAGGATTTGTGTCAGCAAAGTGAAAGAGACCTCGATGTAAAAGGTTTTCTTAGAACTATGTGTTATCCCAAAATTAAGAGATAACACATAGAATAAATCTTAAATGGAGAATGTGACAATTGATTGCTTCAGGAGAAGAATGCACCCAAAAGTCAAGGAAGCAACCAATTTTGAAGAGAGAAAGAAGTATATACTTAGGATGAAGAAGATGCAAGTCTTCAATTTGGTATATATCCATATGTGAAGAGAAGAGATAAGTGAATTTAAGAGGGGAATGAAAATTCCAAGAGAGATAGCTCCACAGGTACTCTCTCCTCGAGAGGGTTGAACAAATGCACTGCATATCCACAAACCTATGGAAGGTGAAAAAAAGTGCCATAGGCCCTCAAACCTATGAAAAGTGAACAAATGCTCTACAAGACTTCAGACCTATGGAGGCTAAACAAAAAGCTCGACAGGTACTCTATCCTATGGAGTTGAACAAAAAGATCTTGTAGGATATAAGCACTTTATAGGTCCTCAGACCTACAAAGAGGGTGCCACAGGTACTCTCTCCTAAGGGAACCCCAATGTGAGAGGCTTTGTAGAGTCTGATTGGTCCTCACAGGTGCTTCCTTGATGCAAAGAAGCTCTACAAGTTCTCGGTGGACTACAAAGAAAGACTAATTAGAGAATCTTGTGGCTACTACAAGTGGTGTTGCAAGACAGTCATAGAAAAGATAGGTCTAGTCAGGTTTCCCCCAAGCTAGACACCAAGATATAAGACAGGTCTAGTTAGGTTGCCCCCAAACTAGATGCCAATGAATTCATTCAAAGGAGAAGCTTTCAAAGGGGGGTCCCTTAGGAACCATTCAAAATAAAAGAGGTCCACTCAAGGGACACTTCATTTGAAAGATATAGAGAAGAGAGTGGGTCCTTAAAGGGCGAAACATATCTCCAGAATAAGTCATCACTATCCCCAACATACAGGGGAGGAGAACCATGCAAGATACTTTGAACATATAGGATAGAGGTAAACCTCGATATCACTTGTCATGTGAAGAGGAAATAGATGCATCAACAAATAGAAAAGTGATGGCACCAAAATCATGAAGTTGTATTTTATCCCTCAAGGCCTTACATTCACTAGTGGAATGGCCAAGCACTCGATGGTATGCACAAAAAGAATGCTTTGATTGATCATGCTTATGGAACTTCTTATTTGTAGGAGGAGGAAGAGTAATTAAGTGGGATTTACGAAGTGCAAAATAATACACTCTTGTGTAGACAGAGAATGAGGAGCAGGAACCAACCCTTTCTCTTGTGGAGAAAAGTTTGATTGCTCACAAGAAGAAGACATGAAGACAACAAAGAATGACAGATAAATCAATCTGAGGGAACAAGGTAGAGCAGAAATCATATCAACATTTAATTGTGGTTTCCTTTTATATTGTTCATTTGAGCAACCAAGCCCCAAATTATGCTTACGAGGTACACATTCTATAGTGACCTGAATGTCTTGTTCATTGCGCCCACAACCTTTATGCCCATAGCCATATTTAGAGACAAGCTTAAAGCCAAGGCCATAACATCTTTGCAACTATTGAGGAGGATCTTCACAGAGAGCATTATTCCAACAATGGGGATTATCCTCCTCTATGAGATCGCCATCAACCTTTTTGACAGGACTTCCAACATTAGCCTCTTTAATAGAAGCATGATCATCTTCCTCAAAAGGAGGAGAATCAGCATTAAGGAAATTACAACTATTGCTCACATTATCCTGTGATACAAAAGAATAATCATCTTTGATAGTAGGTTTGGATGATGTTATCAGAAGGTTTAAGTGGATCGGGTCGACTTTATATTCCCTAATGAAGGAATCTGTAAATTCTAAGGAACCCCAATCATCATCAAGACATGCATTCTTTTGAGAAGTAGAAAGAGTAGACTTAAGATTTCTTGCTTCAGAAGGATCTTCTTCAGGGACATCTATATCAAGAGCATCCTTTATAATAGGTACTACTGGAGTAGAAATCAAAACATTAGAAGACACTGAAGGGATAAGAGTAGGCACAATTGAAGCTTGACCAGAAGCTGTTGTCTCACATAAGCGTATGGCATCAAGGTCAGCTCTGATTGTGACTACTCGATTGTTATAAATGAACTTCATAGATTTATGCAAGGTAGACAGGAATGCACCCATAGTTTGAATTCATAATCTACCGAGAAGAAGGTTATATGGTAACTTCTCTAACATAACATATACGAGAGTGGGTATAGTAATGAGTACCAACCTTAAAGGAAAGACTATCATGCCTAAAGGTTGTCGACTAACATTATCAAACCCATGAATAAAAAGAGAAGAATTCGTAAGAGAAGATGAGTCAATTTTAATTTTAGGCAATAGATCAATGCTACATACATTGAGCATCGAACCAGCATCAACGAGAGTACATCTAATTCCAATACTATTAATGTTAACTATGATCATTAAAGGATCTGCTTGGTTTTGTACTTCTAGAGGTGGGAGTTCCTATGGATATAATGTAATATTCATAAAATTTGCATGAATATGGGCTATCAACGTATTAACATTCATTGGCCTAGAAAAATACAACAAGAGGATCTTTTGCAAGGCTTCCTAAAGCATACCTTGATAAATCATAGCAGACTAAAGCAAGTCCCATAGTGAGATCTTAGGTAGAGTAACATGAAGTTTCTCAACAAGGTCATAATCAACAGGTGCTTTAGTCGCGGGTTTAGGTGTTGAAGGAAGACTTGGTTGAGAAGGTGTCAAAGGAATAGTTCGATCATCATTTTTTTTATTCCTTCTAGTATTATAAGTATGGGTTGTTGCTCTATAAGAGGGAGCCTTAGAAAGATTAGGATAATCACTATCAAATGGAACACTATTAATGGAACAAATTCTTTTAGGAGGACTAGCTGGAGTTAGGTAAATGACCAGTCTCTTAGGCCTTTGAGGGGCAGTAGAGACATAGATTACATTTACAGAATCATCACAAGTAGTGGAATAATTATTTGAATAAATATTCTCAATATCGATCTGGGGAGGATCAAATGTGGAAGGAGATTCATCATTCACTAATGCATCATCTCTAGAAGAGAGTGCATTGGAATAAAGAAGAGATTCATCATTCACTAATGTATCATCACTAGAAGAGGGTGCATTGGAATGAACATAAGGTAGAGTAATGCTAAGAAAAGTATCAATGATTTTATCTTCTTGCAACAAAATATCCTTTGAAGTAAGAGGACTTTCATGAGAAGGATCAAAGATACTGAATGACATAGGAAAAACCAAGTCACCACCACATGCATGAAATGGAACATTATTAACAATTTGAATAAAAGTAGATACTGAACTGATAAAAGAGGACATTAAATTCATTTTAGAAATAATAAGTTAAATATAATAAATAAGGTCTAAACAAGTCAGTCGAAGGTCAGCATGTCACTCCAGGTTAGCAAGAATTGGGGTTCACCAAAATGTAGAGAAGGGGGATTCACTACGAGCATGAGTCTCTTTATTCTCAAGAGAATCCCAAGGGGCGAACTGCCCTAAACTACCTCAAGGAATAGACCAAAGAGTTCCAAAATCAGAAAGAGCAGGCCATAGAGGATTTCTAGATAAACTAACAAGCTCTCAACTAAAGGATGACAACATGGAATAAGGATGGAAGCGCAACGTGTTGGAGTCCAAGAGGTGTGTTGGCATCTCGTATGGACCAAAACCCAAGATTATCATAGAAAACAACAAAGTGACTACTAACAATCTGATTACTAAGAACTTCTAGAATGTAGGAAGGTAACATAATATAACAAAAATAAAATAAAGTGAAGTATACATGATAAAGTAAGAGAAAAAGAGATAGAAACTACTCACAAGAACCCAAGTAATGAAGCCTCCAGCAAGGAAAAAATTCAATACATACGTACATAAGATTGAGAGAAAATTTTGGGGCTATATAGGGGTTTTCCTTAGTCAAATCCCAATTTTTGGTGTTCCCACCTCCATGAACAACCAGATAGATAGAGAAAGTGAACAAAGTAAGAAAATATGAAGTGATAGATGCAATCCCTGCTCAAGGAGGAGAACTCGTATCATGAGATAGAGATGCAATTGATAGGGGATGTGAAAAATCCCAAGAAGCTCAAAGATACAAGGTAAGTAAGATATCACTTGCAAGGCTTAAGGAAGCCAAGGAAAGAGATAAATATGTGAGAACCAAGAGAGCTTGAAAGTGTTGTTGGAAGTTGTAGAGAGCTATGGAAGCAAGATATCAAGACAAAGAGAAGAGGAAAAGGCTAGAGCCAAGACTAGGGAGATCTATAAGGCCAAAACAGATTGAAAAGATAGCATTTAAAGAGAGAAGAGGAGGGAAAAGAAGCTTCCTGAGCTGTTACAAAGTGTCTCGGGCTATTACAACTAACAAAGGAGTTGGCAGGTGGAAAACATGCATGGAAACAATCATTTGAATGTTATCAAAATTTCATAGGACGCTAGCACAATGCGCAAATTTCTGCATGACATGCTAGTGTCCAAACACATTACACTACAAAACAACAAGAACATGAAAAGCATAAGGTTTAACGCAAAGCTAATGCACGAGGGTAGCTGCTGAAAAGGGGTCTTGAGCATCCTAAGAGGGGAAAATACTAATGCAGGGGCTAAAATGAGTCTACAAAAGTACTAAGGGAGTGGACACTAAAGCGGATACAAAAATGTATGTGAAATTGCAAAGGGTGTAATTTTATGACATTACATACATGCTAACCCAAGAACATACAAAACATCACATAAATACCTTTATTGAACCTATTTTTCTTTGACTACAATAGGTCCCTTACCTATAACTTCAACTTCCTTATCATGACCAAGTCTCACATGTGTTCTAAAGGAATCATCCATATTTACAAAAATATTTTTATTTCCTGTCATGTGGCTACTACAACCACTATCCAAAAGCCATACATTTTTTTATCCTTCCTTTGCAACATTGCAAGAAAAAATAGGTTAGTATCTGACTGTTCTTCTTTTTCTTCAAAAAAATGTGCATGATGTTTATTCTTTTTTCCAGTAGACTCATTCATAATGCCCAGACTTTTTACAATAGTGGCACTATACATGTGATTTATCATAACTTGGATTTCTTTTTTGACCATCACTTGAGTTTCTTCCTCCAAAATAATTTCTACTTTGCCCAATACTAGTGCCTCTATTGAAATTATTGCTTCTTCCTCTTCCTCTAAGCTTGCTTGTATTCCTATGAGATGTCTCTTTTGACCCTTTTTCCTTTTTCTTTGATATATTTATCTTGGTTTGGAAGGCATGTTCAACTAAATTTTTAGTAGACCTATTTAATCTTTGCTCATGGGTTTGAAGAGAACCCATAAGCTCATTTAAAAAAAGAAGACTTAAATCTTTTGATTCTTCAATAGATACTACTCCAGGATCAAATTTGGGAGGGAGACATCTTGAGCAAGATTTTTTCCATAATATTTTGATTTAAAAAAAAATCTCCATAGGATCTAATTTGATTGATCAAACTCATAAACTGAGTGAAAAACTCTTACATAGATTCTAACTCTTTCATAATCAAATTTTCAAAGTCTCTTTTGAGCATCTGAAGTTTTATTGTTTTCACTTTGTCTTTTTCCTTGATATACATTTTGCAACAAATATCATGCTTGTTTGGATTTTTTAGTTGCAACAATTCTAAGGAAAATTGACTCATGTACACCCTGTTAAATAGTAAATAAGGCTTTTGAGTCTTTCTTCTTATTTTCCTTCAACTGATCTCTCTATTCCTAAGTTAAGGCTGCAAGAGCTTGAGCATCTATAGGCTCTGTAAACCCTTGTTCTACTAATTCCCACAAATCTTGGAGTATGGATAAGGTTTTCATTTTTATACCCCAAAAATCATAATTTTCTCCTTTAAACATAAGTATTTGAGGTTGGGTTAAACTACAACCATTGGTTGTCATTCTTAAATTGCAATTCACTCAACCTCCTCACAAGATTTTTCACTTTTCTATTGAGAATAAACCCACCTAATTTGATTGGTTGCTCTTAAAAACACACATAATTTCTAACTTCTTGTGACTCTCATACCATTGTTGGTTTTAGGAGGATAATCCACTTCCAAAGATATAAGATTTCAACACAAATATTTCATAAATAGAGTGGGTTTTTAATATGGAGAAAAAATAGAGCATCCCATTGCTACAACATTGATGGGCCATTTATTCATTACAAAAGATTAAAACATATATTATACTGTTCTCATGAAAATTTCCAACAATACTACTAACAAAGCATTTGTTCTAAAGCCCACATTCACCAGATACATTTGCACAATAAGATGAGAAACAAAAATTACTACACTTGCATTATATTATAAGATCAAAAATAGTGTCGCAATGCTTACAAAAACTAACTAGTGTCGCAGTATTCTTAATAGATGAAATTAGCAGCATTTGAGGCTATTTTATCATCCTACTGAGACTCTATACAAAAACCAATAGAGAGTAGAACAACATCATACACAACAAAAACAAAATAAAAACTCTTTTCTATGTGCAATTGTGTATAACTTTTGAGGAGAGGGAATTAACAAATGTCACAACATATTATAGGTGTCAAAAATTTTAGAACCAACATATTTACATGTCTTAGAAACTTGAAAAAAGTTTGGATAAAAATAGGACAACTGTAAACATATTAATTGTCAAGCATACTTGGATGGTGGAGAATGTAACGTGTCTTCATCAAACTGCTACATTGGCATTAAGCATTAGTACCTTCAATTCTTAGATTTTAAAATTCTAATATTTGATTATGCTAAGAGGTATTCTATAGTAATATAAAGGTACAAAACATCATGCCCTATTACATATACAAAAAAACCAAAACATAATTAATCTATATTTAAGAAAAAGATCAAGCTATAAAATTAAAATTATTAAATAATAACTTATAAATATATAATAATTACTATGTTTTCATAAATTAATATTAAAAATGACATACAAAAGCAAAATAAATTTACTACAAATAGAATAAAATAAAATAAAATAAATATCAAATTAATTAATTAACTTATATTTTTGACATCTTTTATATTTAAAAAGATTAAATTATATTTCCGAAATTTTCTAGATTCACTTGACCTTAACTAAATTTATCTATTATTTTTTCTAAAAATATTTATAATAAATCCATTTATTTACAATTCATCATTTAGGAGTAGGTTTGGACGGTAGGTGTATAAAACCTAATCCTTCCTAATAGTATGTTTCTAAAATACAATTTCAAATGATTCAAAATAAGTAAAAGTCCAAATACATGCAAAGAAAACGCAACCCATACAAGCTTCGATTATAATACACGACGCTGTTGGTTCCACTCTGTTCCCTCGTTTTTTCTTCAAAGCAGCTCAAACAACAAAAACATAAGTAATTCACGTTGACTGTTCAGGCCAATACAAAGACAGGCATGTTCCGTGGCAGATCATCCTTTAACCAACTAAGATAAGAGACAAAATAAACCAGCCCTCGGAATTTGAAATTTGAAATCTATATATTAATGTCCACAAGTATCCAACGACTTGGAAAACATCGAACTTGACCAGGAATCCTGCAGAGATGTCTTGCCTTCCATCTGGCGCAATCTCCGTGTTATACGCATGTGGTCCAACCTCACGACAAACAAGTTGACAGTATAAAGAGAGCATGGAGGGTGTTAGGGCCATTGCAAAATCAAACCAGCAAGCTCAGGATGGGCGTAGAAAAAGAAATCCAAGCGCCAACTTTGGTCGAAGACTTTAAAGGGGCACTTCAACTTTATGACGATGGACGCATCGTTCGCACTGACGACCATCTCATTGTGAACGTTCCTCCTTCTCTGCGCAGCAGAGATATTGTAATTGACGACGCACTTGGCATTTGGGTGCGCATCTTCCTTCCGCCGCTTAGCCCCACCTCCTCCAACATACCTGTCGCTCTCTTCTTCCATGGCGGCGGCTTTTGTTTCCTTTCACCGGCTTTTGTTACTTCCCACTCTTTTTGCGAAAAGTGGGCTGCCAGCTTAGGAGTGATGATGGTTTCAGTGAATTACAGATTGGCCCCGGAGAATCGCCTTCCTGCTGCCTACGACGACTCCATGACTGTACTCCAATGGCTTTTTTCCACTCAGCGGGCTTCTGATCCGTGGCTCGATGGCTATGGGGATCTCAGCAACGTATTTGTGATCGGGGAAAGCTCGGGAGGGAATATAGCGCATCATCTCCTCATGCGAGCCCATGCTTGTGATTTCTTTAACAATATCAGAGGAGCGATTCTGATTCAGCCTTTCTTTGGAGGGAAAGATCGTACACAGTCCTAGAATGTTTGTCCAAGCGATCTTTTTGTGAACGTAGAAACTTGTGATACATTTTGGAGGTTGGCGTTGCCCTCTGAAGCGCGTGGGAATAGAGATCACCCGTTCAGCAACCCGGTCATGTACTTCACTTCACAGTTACGTAGCGTAATTAGCATTCCTCCGATGTTGATTGTTTTGGGAGGTAAAGATTGTTTGAGGGATAGAGGCGCCGAGTACTTCGAAACCATCAAAATGTCCGGCAAGTGTAAGCATATTGATTTGATGGTGTTTGACAAGGAAGAGCATGGGTTTCATCTTATTTTCAACGAAGAAGACCAAGATAATTACAACTCCAACAACAGCAGACTATTACGCGAGGCAGCACTCTTTGTGTCTTCCAACAACCATTGAGCTCGATGTATATTTCACAGTCGGATTTTGAAGTAGTTATGCGAATTTGGTCTCCCTAATAAACGGTTTTCAATCAACGTTGGCGGATTCTGGACTCTACAAACCTCCAAGTACTGGTTAAGTTTAGATCTTACACTTGAAAATCAGAAACTCAGAAGAATATTTTTTCATTCCTATTTTTACAATGAATCTGTACAGGTTCATATACATTCTCAGATCCTACAATCATGCTGTGTGCGTTATCTATACAGCTGCACTATCTACAGGATAGGAAAGTATCCAAAAACAGTTAAGGGAAAAACAGAAGACAGTTTAGGAAAGAATCAGAAAAAATCAGAATATCGCAACACTCCCCCTCAAGTTGGTGCATAGATGTCACACATGCCCAACTTGCCCAAAAATGTCGAGAACACTCGACTTGAAACTGCTTTGGTGAGAATATCGGCCAACTGATCCTCTGATCGAATCGTAGGCAGCTCCACAATCTTCTCATCTAACTTCTCTTTAATGAAGAATCTGTCTACCTCCACATGCTTTGTACGATCATGTTGCACCGGATTATGAGCAATATCACAGGCTGCTTTATTGTCACAATATAGTTGAATTGGCCGCCTAGGCGGATAGCCCAAATCTATTAGGAGAAGTCTTAGCCACAACGCTTCACATACTCCAAGTGCCATTCCTCTAAATTCTGCCTCTGCACTTGATCGTGCAACAACATTCTGTTTTTTGCTTCTCCATGTAACGAGATTACCTCCTACAAAGGTGAAATAACCTGAGGTAGAACGCCTGTCATCTACTGCTCCAGCCCAGTCAGCATCAGTATATGCATCCACATTTTGATAATCCTCCCTTTTAGTGAATAAAATTCCTTTTCCAGGAGCAGACTTCAAATACCTCAAAATGCGCATAACTGCATTCATATGTTGCTCTCCAGGATTATGCATAAACTGGCTAACAATACTCAATGCATAGGCAAGGTCTGGCCTTGTGTGTGCTAAGTACATCAATCTTCCTACAAGTCTTTGGTATCTTCCTTTATCAACTGGTACCTGATTAGACTCAATACATAACTTCAATCTTTCTTCCACTGGTGTATCAGCTGGTTGACATGCTGACATACCAGTTTCCCGTAACAAGTCTAAGGCATACTTTCTTTGAGACAAAAAAATCCCTTTATCAGATCGAGACACTTCGATCCCAAGGAAATATTTTAAGGGACCGAGGTCTTTCATTTCGAATTCTCTGGACAAGTAAACCTGTAGAGCCTTCCTTTCTTCAAGATCATTTCCTGTAACCACCATGTCATCCACATACACAATAAGTGCAGTGATCTTACCCTGTTGTTTCTTTAGGAATAAAGTGTGGTCTGAATTGCTTTGACGGTAACCAAAGGCTTTCATAGACTTTGTGAATCTTCCGAACCACGCCCTCGGAGATTGTTTCAATCCATATAGTGATTTTTGTAATCTGCACACCTTCTGACTATGTATTTCTGGTATCATGCATCCGGGTGGGAGTTCCATGTAGACTTCTTCAGACAACTCTCCATGTAGAAAGGTGTTCTTCACATCAAACTGTTGTAATGGCCAACCCAAGTTCGCAGCTAGAGACAACAAGACACGTACTGTATTGATTTTAGCTACAGGTGCAAATGTCTCTGTATAATCGATCCCATAGGTTTGGGTGTACCCTTTTGCCACCAGTCTCGCCTTAAAGCGTTCAATTGTACCATCTGCTTTGTACTTCACAGTATAAACCCAACGACATCCAACTGATTTCTTTCCTGGTGGACGGTCAACAAGTTCCCAGGTTTTATTTTCCTGCAATGATTTCATCTCCTCATTCATAGCGGCTTTCCATCTTGGGTCAGCTAAGGCTTCCTGCACATTGTTAGGAATAGATACAGTAGATAACTGATTTACAAATGACTGATTTGATTCTGACAAACGATGGTTAGACACATAATGACTCATGGGATATCTAACTTTACTAGAAAATTCAGGTTCATATGTGGGTTTAGGGATACCTCTGGTGAGACGCTGTGGTAGCTGTTTTCTAGATGGTTCAGGAACATCCTCAGTAAGCGATTGGTGTGGTGTATTGGCTGCCTGTGGGGTGAGGGACTCAGACGAAGGTGGAGCCACAACTTCTATTTCCACAACTTCTGTTTCTGGGTTTTCATCACTATTTTGATCCAAGGTTATATCATACACCTCCAGTTCACCCACTTCTTGATTAATAGGTTCAGAGAGTTCCACTTCTTTAGAGATGTCTAAGTTACCCACATCTTTAGAGATGTGAACATCAACATCTTCAGAGATGTGATCATCATAGTGTAGAGTCTGAATTTCCTTCTGGTACTCCCCCTGAAGTTCAGGCTCAGAGGAAAAATACATCGAGTCTTCATGAAAAACTACATCCAATGTAATAAACATTCGTTGGGTTGGAGGATGATAGCATCGGTACCCCTTTTGATAAGCATCATATCCTAGAAAGACACATCGCAGTGCCCGAGGAGATAACTTGTTGCGCTGATGCTTATGGAGGTGTACAAATGCTACACAACCAAAGACGTGAGGAGGTAAATTTGGTACAGTTGGAGCAACAACCGCCTCAGCGAGAACCTGGGATGGTGTCTGGAAATCAATAGTGTTGGAGGGTACCCGGTTAATCAAATATGCTGCAGAGGTAAGTGCTTCGCCCCAATAAGACAACGGCATATGGGCTTCTATCAACGAAGCACGGACAACCTCCAACAAGTGACGATTTTTTCTCTCAGCCACCCCGTTCTGCTGAGGTGTATTGGAACAAGTAGTTTGATGTATAATTCCGTGTGCTTCCAGATATTGCTGAAGTTCAGAACTCAAATATTCACCTCCATTGTCACTACGGAGAACCTGAACTTGTGCATTGTACTGAGTACTAACCATGTTATAAAATTTTTGAAATAACAAGTTCACTTCACTTTTAGACTTCATTAAGCACACCCAAGTCATTCTAGTACAATCGTCAATAAAAGTAACAAACCAACGTGATCCACCCAATGTAGTGACTTTGGATGGACCCCAAACATCAGAATGTATGACCATAAAAGGAACTAGACTTTTATTCAAAGTTAATGGAAAAGAAGCACGATGGCTTTTTGCAAGTTCACAAACTTCACACCGGAAGCTAGAAACAACAAATTTTGCAAATAAACTAGGAAATAATTTCTTCAGGTAACCAAAGGAAGCATGCCCCAGACGTCGATGCCATAACCAGATTTCAGATTTATGCTTCTCCCCCTCAGAGCTATCCACCATTAGAGCTTGACGCAGCTTGTCCGAACTCTTTGACACCAAGTCCAAGTAATACAACTTCCCTCGCCTAACACCACAACCAATCGTTTGCCTCGTTCGGATGTCCTTAAACACACAGAAATCAGGCCAGAAAATTACAACACAAAATAAAGCAGCGGTGATTTGGGAAACTGACAACAAATTGTAATCCAAAGATGGAACAACTAAAACAGAATCTAGATTCAAAGTATCAGTGAGAGGTAAGGGTCCTTCTCCGATAATTGGGGCCGAAGAGCCATTGGCAGTGGAAACAAATTTTTGTGAGGACGGTTTAAGAGATGAGACCTGTCTAGAATCAAACATCATATGATCCGTAGCACCGGAATCAATTATCCATGCACTATTAGAAACAAGTGCAGACATATTTAAAACCTTACCACCATTACCTGCCGCTGTTGCTAATGCTGAGATCTGTCCAGCAACATCATCCTCTGTCTTTGTTTCAACAAACGCAGCACTGGAGGTCTTTTTTGAATTCTTCTTCCGTGAATCGCGGCTACGATCCCACCATTCTGGATACCCCACAAGTTCAAAGCAGTGACTTTTGGTATGACCAGTTTGATTGCAATGGGTGCATTTGTAGGTGGATTTATCGGCACCATTAGTGATCTTAGGCGTGCTTTGAGAAGGCCGGTTCTGATTAGATCGGTTTTGGGTCACCATGGCTGAAGCTTCAGCCTTTTCTGGTTCTCCAATCATCGTTGTGCGTCGAACAGCTTCACGGCGGACCAATGCATAACATGCTTCTAATTCAGGAATAGGATCCTTTCTCAAAATTTCACCGCGGACTTGTTCGAAGTCACCATCTAATCCAGCAAGAAAAATATGCACCCTTTGTCGCTGAACTGATTTTCGGTAAGATTCAACATCGTTCTCACTTTCCATGATCACCTTATCACGATGATCCAACTCACCAAAAATCTCGGTTAATTCTCCATAATACACAGAGAGTGTTCTGCCATTCTGTTTGGCAGAGAAAGCCCTCTGATTCAAGACAAATACCTGCAGTTCATCTGCTCCATCATAAAAAGCCTTAGAAAGGGCTTTCCAAATATCTCGAGCAGTGGGTAAGCGAATGTATCGCTTCATAATTTCTGGGGACATAGACATCAACAGCCATCTCTTAACCTTTTGATTGTTTGCATACCACTTCTCATATCCATCATCCTTCTCGGTAGGTGGCTGTGAATTACCACGAATGAAAGAGAGTTTCTCCTTCTCAGCAATATGCATCTCCATGATTTGAGACCACAGATCATAGTTTGTTTCATTGAGTACAATCCCTGCATTGAAGGATGAACCTTCAGATTGAATAATAATAGGAGCAGATTTGGGCTGAAGTGCTTCCGAACCTGAATCGCCCATGGTTCAATGAAGGGGAAAAAAAAATGATTCAAAATTCGTAGCTCTGATACCAACTTGAAAATCAGAAACTCAGAAGAATATTTTTTCATTCCTATTTTTACAATGAATCTGTACAGGTTCATATACATTCTCAGATCCTACAATCATGCTGTGTGCGTTATCTATACAGCTGCACTATCTACAGGATAGGAAAGTATCCAAAAACAGTTAAGGGAAAAACAGAAGACAGTTTAGAAAAGAATCAGAAAAAATCAGAATATCGCAACACTTACTGGCTTTTCATTGCTTGTTTTTATTTCGGTCGGAAAAGTATTTTATCCACCGATATATTTTAGGAGTGTCGTCTCAAAATCTACCCATGGTGGCCAATCTTGGCATTGTGAATTTCTATTTTTCTCTTTAAAAGTTCAATGTTATACATTGGTTTCCGAGTATCACGAGTGCACAAAAATCAATTTGCATTTGTATTTTTAAGGTGAACTCCTAGATATGACAAAGGGCCAATACTATTAAATAATAAAAGTGACGCGATGAATTTTGGTATTTTTAGTTTTAACGATTAAAGCTTACAAAAATACAAATACAAAATTGGCATCAACAATCCAAGACGGGCTAGAATTGTCAACCAGCAAACCCGCGTATCGACAATAAAAAAACAGCTAACACAGTAGTTAACCAACTAAACTTGAAGCCTACAGGCTGTCCACGCTCTCCTCTCATCAAGAAAGTATTCTCGTCTCGTAAACATATCATAGCGCTGATTCTCACATCATATTTTGATTTTCTTGACAGCGGCTTGAATAATGCTTTATCTTTCAAATAAAAATAATACTACACTGCTAAAATCATAAGCCCAAAAGGCCACAATCGACGAGATGCTCCAAAGAATGTACTATTGAGAGAAATGAAGTGTTTGACAGTGACTCTTGCGTCACACACGCAACCCTAAACACAGACAAAACGGTTCATCAAAACATGAAACACATGCGAAGAATAGAGCAGCTGAATTCAAGAAGAGAAAACAGTCAATCTTTTAGCACACTATAGCAGGTTTTCCTCTCTCTATTCAGGGAACATCCCCCAACCAATTCAAATTTAGAGTCCAAATTTCCGAAAGAAATGCCAATCTATGGAGTAGAATTCCAAAAGTCAAAGGATGAGATTACCAGTGTTTGTTAAGGCCAGGATCATTTCAATGATCGTCCTCCCTAATGGCAATTGTTCCAACCCTGTAGCATTATTAACATAAGGAATGTTGAAACCTCTATGATCCGTCAAATAAAGGTAAGTCTTGAAGCTTAATCAAAAGTCCCAAATTGATAGATGGAGGAGTAATCCATAAGGAACAAAGCCCTTAGAATGAAAGTGCTTGAGTCATTTTTTGGGACATCTCCTGGCAATGTAAGCTATTGTCTTTTAAGTAGGAAGAGTGCTCCCTCTCGAAGGATTACAATCAAGAAAATACGTTCTGGATGGTCTTAGAAGTGTTTTGAACACTCTCTATATAGAAATCCATGAAAGAAGGTTGTGAAAGGTGTCCATCAACATATCTTTAGCTCTCTGATGGCCTTGAATGATTGAGGTGAGATTGGTAATATGGAGGGCCAAGTTAGAGCAAACCGTGCATACACTTTAATTGACAAGGATATAAGTTGCTGGAAAAGAGAGCCAAGCAATGTAACTTTTAAATAAACATGAGGATTGCATCCCTACATGTGTGAGTGATGACATTGGGAATGGTTGAGGTCCCTATGTGTGGAGATTTCCATTACCAAGGTTGAGGGAAGATGGTATGGAGCGACAAGAAAATGGAATCCTAGAGGCTTGGATACGGGGATAGAGTTAGAAAGTAATAGATTGCATTTTACACATAGGGGACAAGTTGGGGAGGATGAAGATATTTGAGGTGAATGGTAGGAAGCTTTACGTGTTAGACATTTCAATTTATACGTTGGGATTTCACATCAACTTTGGAATTCTAGATCTAGAAAATATGTTTATTCCATTTTCAATGATTAAAATTTGGAATTCCATTTTGTATTCAGGTAGGGTGATAGGGTAATTGAAGGAAGAAACTACATGTATATTCTCAAATTCTAGGTCTTGACAATTATCAAAGAGTATTTTTAAAATTTCAAAAAAATATTCTTAGTTGGAGAAATGTAGAGTTGAAGATTCACTTTTCTATGTGTTTGGAAAAGCCCTTTGAAATTCTAGAATAGGAACTATTGAGGGTGGCCTTTCAAAATCTATGATTTATGGAAGATCTGTACACCAAAATTGCAAATTGATTACACCAAAAAGCTACAAAATGTAAAATTACCCTAGATGTAAAAAATTACTTGAAAAAATGATTCTATATGCCCAAAAAATAGGCTTCTAAAGTTGAGCCAAAAGTGTAAATAGGTCAATGATGAGGGGTCAAATATTAGGAGAAAAAATATGATAGCATCACCATGATGTCAACTAATGGTATATGCTCAAAATGGACTGAATATTTCCTACCAATAGCAACTATACAACTAACCCAATTATAGTAATTTTTAAATGATTAAAATTTAAAAAATAACATTTGCATGTTTAAAATAGAGCTTAGAATATGCTCTAATTTGTAGAGAATGTTTTTTACATGGGTACCAATAGTGGTAACTAATAGGATTGTGCAAATTTCCATGCAAGTGTATGAATTTCTATAGAACTATATAGATAAAATTTACCTCAAAATTTGTACCCTAAAAATTTCAAAAAATATTTTAGTTTAGAAATATGACATGTTATTTGTTAAGATTCATCTCTCAAGCCTTCTAAGTACAACGATGAGGTTGATTTGGCTCCAAGATGCATCATATATATTTTTTGGCTAAAACCCCCTAATATTATAAGGTGCTTATAGATTTAAATCTCTTATATCATGTTGGAGATAATCGATGATAATTCATAGAATATGTGATATATTCCAAAATCTTATAATTACACATGATCCCCTTGAATATATAGAAAAGGGTGAAATGAAAAAGTATGTGTGGGCTCTAATCATTTTATGCTTGAGTAGGACATGTGTTCATGGCATGTCATGTACATAGCACAACTATAATAAATATTTCATATACACATCAGTTAGATATCTTAAAATGTGAGTACATATGTCTCAACCACATGAGATAATACAAAAAGTGAAAAATCCCCTAAGAAAGGACAAAACTAGTGTGAATAGATCTTTGACTAGGAAAGTCCAAAAGCTAACTAGTTTGACAATGCCCCTATCTACAAATATATGAAAGTGTGTCTCTTGTCAATTCATCTATAAAAATATTTTTGTAATTTGAACATAAAATGTTTGCAAAATCTTAGAATGGAAAGATTGAAGATTCAATTATAAAAATCTATTTCCTTTATAATTTTTCTATAGGAATTTACAAAGAATTTTGTTCAAGCATAGCAGCATCTTTAATCCATTGTAGATAAGCGTGAATTTGAGCTACTTTTCCTTTATAAACAATAAATTTTAGTATGATAAACTATTTTTTGGATGGAAACATTATAAGGATTAGAGGCTGGAAGAGATTGACTATTCTCTAGTTATCCTTTTAGAGACTCTTTAAGTCTATAGTTAAAAAGGAATAGAGTAACGAAGGAAATAGTTATTTCCACCAACTAATTCATTTATCTTCTTGGGGTTTAGGTTTAGTTATAAATGTGAGGAGGCAATCAATGCAATATTGATGCTTTCAATGCAAAAAAATCATCATATAAGGGTGGTCAGTGGGGAGGGTGCTAGATTTGGAGAAGGAGAGAGTAGGAAAAATGCTAAGATGGTAAAAGAAAGTAGCAAGAAGGTAAAAATAAACAAGATGTACTATAGGAGAGGGGATAATATTATAGTTGGGGAAACTGTAGAAAAGTTCCAAACAAAACAAATTCCTTGGGAAGATTTCATGGAAATTAAATAAAATATGATTTAATAATTTTCTTTTATGTGCCATTGAAATTGAGGTAATACATATTTAATTTTATAATGTGACATATTAAACTATTATTACGGCTATTTAAAATATATACTTTGTCATGTGGTAAATGAAGGACATTCATTTCTATGGATTTGTGAGTTTAATTGACGATTTCTAAAACTAGTATTGGTGCTTGTAATGCACAAAAATTGGGGTTGTCAATCCACTCATTTCAATCAACACTTGTAAATGAACACTTGAGAATTTGTATCAACATAATAAGTCATATTTTGGTGCTTTTTACTATGTAGAAGCTGAAACAATAGTTTTAAACTCTTTTCTTAAGTACAAAGGCATGATAATTTTTTTATGAAAATACAATATATCGTTTAAGAGCTTGACATGTACAAAATTAGGATATGTTGGGTCCTCTCCTCTATAACAATAAAAATATCTTTTAAAATATATTTAATTATAAAGTTAGATAATATTTTTCACATATCTTTCAAATCAATTGAATCCAACAAATATTAACAACCAATGTCATTGAAAAAAATTAACAAATTCCTATTTTTAATATCTTTATATAGATCCCACGTGAAGATTAGAATGTAATTACACTAATCCATTAGAATATAGGTATTGAGTTGTTTCCTGGGTTTCCCCTATAACAACAAAAATATCTTTAAAACTACAATATATTATAAAATTAGATGATATTTTTAATATATCTTTCAAAATCAATTGAATCCTAAAGGTATTAACAAATCACTTGGCTCTTGGTCTACTAGTAAAGTTGAGTGATTCAGAATGAATTCATCAAGGATCAAGTTTTGTTGAGTCCAAGGCCCCAACATTATAAGAGATGGGGTCAGGATTATGTGCTGAATGACTTTTCACAAAATGGATACCCCACAGTCCTTGACTCTCAACCAAAGAGATTTTAGCCTATCTTGATTAATATAAAATCCCTCCGTCAATAAAAAAATAAAAAAATATTAAAACTTGCCACCATTATCATTAAAGAAAAAAACAAATTCCTAAATTTTAGAGCTTTATATGTAACTCCCAGCATGCAATTAGACTAATCCAACTAGGTGTTTTAAACAAGTGGATCTCTCATTATTCATGGCCAAAATAATTTAAATTTATACCTTGATGAGCTGAAAGTATGTTAATTACATCAAAGGTGTTCCTTATATGAAGTGAATGACCTCCTTTTGAAAATCAATGATTGAAAATTGTAGAGAAGGATGCAAGACTATTGAAATGATCTCAACCATAAAATTTTCCAAAATATTAAAAAATATAATATATATGTAATGCAATGTTATTTACTAAACCTAAAAGATGCAAAAAAAAAGAAATGCAAAGGGGAAATAACACAACACCACCTCAAGATTAGCCTAAGTTGACTTGAACAAAATAAAAGATAAAAGAAAGAGATATACCTTATCCAAGTGATCCTTTTGGTTGGCCCTTTGATGTAGCTTGAATGTGTGCTCCTTGATGTAAAATAGACTAAAATGTTATTCAAAGTGATGTAAATTGGATGTAGAATGCAATGAAAGATGTGGATGTTTTGATAGATGAATGCAAAATGGATGTAATGAAGGCTTCACAATGCAACAATGGAGGATGCAAGTTCTTGAGCTTGAGAGAGTTGAATGCTTGAGAGTAGAATTGCTTGAATGGGATATGAGTGTTATTGAATGAGAGAAAATATTTCATTTTAAGGGAAGATTCTCTAGAGGAATCAATGGCTAGGATTTAGCCAACATGAACAAGATGGAGGGTTGTGGTGAGTTGAGGACTCATAAGCCCTTACATCTTGCCATGTGGAAGGGTAGGTGTCACAAGGACAAGTGATGTGGAAAGAGGATATGTGAGGTGGAGGTACTTGCAAGTACCTTGAGATTAGGAGAAAATCTCCTTAAAAAAGAAGTTCTTGTCCCCATATGAGAGTGATGGTGACAAGTGAGGAATTTTAGAAAGTCCTCTCTTATCATCATCAGGATGAGAGAAGTTGTTGAGGGAATAAATGTGAATTTTAAATTCACATGATTGGGGAGTACCTTGGGGATAAGACAAGGTCCTCATAAAAGAGGTCCTTGTCCCATGTGACTGATGTGACCTATGAAGGAATTTAGAATTTCCCAACAACTTACATGGGGAAGAGAAATACATTGAATGAATAAATGTGAATTTTTAATTTGCATGGGGAAGAGGGCTTAAAAGGGAAAACACTTATGAAAGGTTGACTTGGAGGACATAACAAAGATGGCATGCAATTAGATTAAGGTTGTGCAAATAGGTGATTAAGAAGATTAATGAAAGATTAGAGACAAGTGGCCAAATATGGAAGATTTGACATTAATCCTGATTAAAGGTGTGCACATCCTAATCATGGATTAATTAAACTAATCCAGATTAGAAGAAGATTATGGAGGATGTGAAAATGAGAGAAAAGAAAGGGAATTTAAAATTGATTTAAATTCAAAAAGGTTAAATGACTAAATTAAATAAATTGATGTATTTATTTAATTTAGAGAAGAAGGATAAAAGGTAAATTATTTAATTATTAAATTAAATACTTTAAAAACCTTAGGAAAAGGGGAAATATTAATTAAATAAATCATTTAATTAATATCAATGAAATATGAAATAGATGAATAAAGGAGACAGATTTGACCATATGGGGAGTGGTCAAATTTGGATGTCTACATTTTGCCCCTCTTTGAGATGGTGCTACGAAGTAGCATCATTTCAAAGAAGATTAAAAAATAAGACCAGGAAGAAGATGGTTAGATTGGAAAAGATGTGTCAGTCATCAAAGGAGTGACTAGGAAGAAAGATGATGTTGGTGAAGATGAAGATTACGGATTGAGGATGCCACCTCGAGAGGACATGCGGGTTCAAGAGAACATGGGTGTGCTCTCGAAATGGATGAGGTGATGTGAGAGTAGATGGGGAAGATGATGCAAAATGATGGATAAAAGAGGATGATAAGTGATAGGAGAGGATGAGAAGTAAGTATAAAGGAAGCACAAATAGGTTCAAGAACAAATGTGATGTTGCCCCAGTCAAGCTACAAGCCAAAATAGATTGATGATGGATGGAGTGTTGTTGAGGATGAAATGATATATCCCAAGACAATACAAAAGGATAGGGAAGGATACATCTTGATGATGATGATGAAAGTGTTGTTGATGAGGGAAGGATACATCCCAAAATAACATGAAAGGATAGGAAAGGATACATCCCAATTATGATGACAATGATGATGATTGGATCAAGGCTTGTAGCAAGGCTGGGAACAAGACCAGGGATGTGATTAGATGACTTGCACTAGATTGAATGGATGAGGATTGGATTGAGATGTGTAATGGATGAAAAGAATGAAAATGATGGAGGAAAAGATCATGAAATGCAACGGAATTGATCATGAAATGCAATCCTAATGCAATTTGCCATTTTTGGAGCACTAATTTTTGCTATAGCATAAGACACTAGGTGCCAAGGTATGTGAAACCAAGGTGGATTAGTGTCTAATGCATAAAACAAACACAACATACAAGAAGGATATCCCAACACCCCAAAGTCGCGAAGACCTTGGTCGGGCCAGGCATTAGGATAACCACAAGCACAAAAAGGATTCCCTAGTGTAACACAAGACCACAAAGATCTTGGTGGGTACTACGTGGGACAACCAAGTAGACAACAACAAGAAAAAGATCAAGATATATGCCCCTATGTTAACCAGTCAAAACACACCATGATATGATAGATCAAGGTGACCTTGACAAGGTATGATAGGGAGCTCAAATGATAAACAAAAGCCAAAAGCACCAAAAGATCACAATCAATGTCAAACATCCTTTGCCATAGGATCAAGAGGATGGATGGGATTGATGAGGTCTATTAGGAAGGATGCAACCTGTTGAGACCAAAGATAGATACTAAACTGGAAGATTGAAATGACGCAGAATATTCAAAACCGATTGGATATGATGATACAAGTGGATCTCATTTGTGAAGAACTAGCTAGATAAGGACATACTTTACAACATGACACAAGACGTGAAACACAAGATACAAGACCCACACACCCTAAAGACCTAGGGTCTTGGGGGATGATCAGTGATTAGCCTTGCCTACATGAAAGCACAGAGCCCTCGTAGTTCAAGAAAAGACCATGGATAAAAGCAGAAAGAGGAAAATGGAGATGAAGATGGATGACAAAGACTGAATGGATAAAATCCCCAGGAGCGGATCAAATGATCGACCTTGCCTACGTGAAAGTGTAGGGGCAACGTAGTTCAACAAAAGACCAAAGACAAACGATGGATAAGGGATGATGAGGTAACCATGATAAGTGGATAAAATGATGGGACCGATATGATGAGATAAGATAGACCTGTTGGATTGGATAGAATGATGGCAATTACACGAAGCTTAGGGATGGGATAATTATCCAAATCATCAAAAGATGAATTGGGAGGATGATATGATAGAGAGATGAGTGATGAGAAGTGATAGGAGACTGGAAAGATGTGCAAGAGAAGTGGGAGTGATGACGATGAGATAGATGGCATTGAATTGCATGAGGGGGGATGCTATAGCTAGATACCAATGACAAGGGATTATGAGATGGGATGAGGATAGAGATAAATAGATAGGGAGATAAGGATGGGGGATGGAAGGGATGCTATGATGGATGGATAGGAAGATAAGGATGGGGAGATGAAAATAATTTTTGGATGGGTAGGGATGGATATGAAGATAAGGATGGGGAGATGGAAGGGATTGTTTGGATGGATAGGAAGATTAGGATGGGGAGATGGATGGGATGATATGATGGATGAAGGATGTCTCCAAGGACTATGTCACAAAGGTGGTAGATGCCCCACTCTAGATACACCATGTATGATGAGGCAGGAGGGATGAAAGATAGAAGGATGGGTAAATAAGGGAGTGAGACAAATATGGATAGGATTCATGGATAGGGAAGGAATATTGATGGTAGCATGACGAGTGGACAAGGAAGGTAGATGGATGCAAATAAGGATTAGAATAGCATATAGACAAGAGGTGTCCAAAGCATGTATATATGTTTTCCCTTATCTATATCAAGGTCATAAGGAGGATGGAAGGATTGGGATAAATGGGATATGACAAACAAGATGTGTAAGATATGTAGGATGGAGGAGATGGATGAAGGGAAGGTAGTTTCCCCCAAGTGTGGAAGTAAGCTGGATGGGGGAGTTACACATGATACCTATTTGCTAGGTTTTCATCATGGTACTTATCCAAGGCACTTGTTTGCCAAGTTTTCACCATTGGATGAATTATTTCTCTTTACTTTTTTTTGACAATTTTTTTGACAATTTTTTTGGATTTTTTGGATTTTTTGGATTTTTGGATAGAACGTGGATGGAGATGGATAAGGATAGGGATCTAGATAAATGGATTTTGAAGATATGTGATAAGGTGATGAATGAAGGACTCAAGCATCAAGTTCCATATGAGGTATTAAGACCCCATGCACATGTAATGACTATTTGATGTTGGTACAACCTTATTTGGATAAATGGATTATGCAAGAGAATGGATTAAAGGGATTTGAGGGGGTAGATATGTGGGATAATGGATGGGATGTTTAAAAGTGTATGGACGGAATGATGGGGTAATTTTTTCAGAACCAACATTGGCACATATGGTGGTGTATGTGAAAGGATAGGAGGATTAATGGATGGAGAATGTGGGGATAATAGAGGAGATGGGATGGTGACTTTTGCGACACAAGGACCCAAAACAAATTTAGGAGATGGTGGATGAGAATGATTAGCCTTTGGATTAGCAACTTTAGATGCTGTTACAGATTTTTCATTTGAAGGCATTGCATCTTTTTTCTTTGGGATCCACATGGTTTTGATCTTGGCTTTGGTGGGCCTTTGTGGCCTATTGGTTTGATTTGGATTTTAGAGTTGATTTTGGATTGTATTTTTCTTCTCTTCAACATGTATTTTTAAGGGGACATGAGGAGATTTAGATTCATGTGGATGTTTAGATTTATGGATTGTTACTTTAGCATCCAAAGTGCTTTCAATAGTAATGAGATGGGTGCAAGCAAATGGATGATGTGGAGGAAATACAAATGGAGTGATGGAGGTAGGATTTTGGGGATGATATGTGGATGGAGGATGTGTAGGTACATGCCTTTGTTGATCCCAGTTAGAGAACATGAGAGTGGGATGTTTATGATGGGCGACATGGATAGGTGATGGGTGGATAAAAGGATGAATAACATGAGATGGGGGAGGTGATTTTGTGATATAAGGGCCCAAAATGGACTTAGTAGCTGGAGGATGTGTGATGGTGGATGGAGGGACATAAAGACCCAAAATAGATGGAGTAGATGAAGGATGGGAGATAGTAGATGGAGGGACATAAGGACCCAAAATGGATTTGGAAGACAAAGGAGTAATATGGATGGTTGTTTTGAGGTGATATGGTGGAGGGGGGATAGCGGAAAATGGCTTGGTGGAATGATGGGAAGAGTCTATTATACTTTTTGAGGAGGCTTGTTGAGGATGGATAGAGGTTGTACCGACATTTTTGGATTGCTAATCTTGAGAGATATATCAAATACCTTGTGTACCCATATTTTCTTTGACATGGATGGGCTCTAAAATGCCTTGTTCATGAAGGCCTAAACCTTTTCCTTGATAGTTCATGATCTTGAGAATCCACTCTATGGTAAGATGCTTGTTACTTTGGAAGAATGATGCGAGTCCATGATTAGGTGGGGGGAGGGGTGGTGTATATGCTTGGTTCCTCATCTACAAGAAAACCACCATGGACAAATGTGAGAGTACCAAGGGAATATAAAAGTGGTGTAGGGATAGTAAGGTTAGGCTGCGATGGAGGATCATGAGATGGAGATGATGGGATAGTAGCATCTTGATTAGGAGGAGTGAGTGGTAAGGAATCAAGAGAGGGATTAGGTGATATTATAGGATATGGATTTGTAGCAGTGGGTGATAAGGGTTCATGAGATGGAGCGATTGAATCTTGAGTGTCAAGGGAATCATGGGATGGAGTGGATGGAAGACTATGATCTTGAGATGGACTAGATGGGACCATAGGATCTTGATGTGGAGAAGGGGATATGTTTTTATGCTTTGGATCAGGCTCTTGGCATGACTCATCATGTGTGGGAGGCATGATAATGAAGTGTTGGAGGGACTCCTCAAGTGGGGGAGATGGAAGGATGGGGGATTCATGAAGTTCATGAAAATGGATTGCAATGATACTAGGAGTGGGAGGAGTGGATTGGATTTAGGTGTCTTCGATGGATTGGGTGGACCTAGGAGTAGAAGAGGGTGATTGGGTTTTATTGTCTTTGATGGGTTCGATGGCTCTCGGAGGAGGAGATAGGGGTTCAATGGATTTGGTGGGTGTGATGGTTTCAACGGTTTGAGTGGTGCTAGAGGTGGTAACATCAATGATAGGTGTGGTATAGAGAAGGGTCTCATCACTAGTGACCATGGATTATGGATTGGGATGGAATAGTTCCACGACTTCAAGGTGTGGAGTTTGGGATTTCTTCTTTTTCATAAGTCCTTGGAGAACTTCTGTAGTGAGAATTGTGAACATTCTAAGCCTAGATGGCACGGTAGGTGGATGAAGGATTATGGATTGGTGGAGGATTAGGATTATGGATTGGTGGACTAGGATTAGATGGGGGAATGGGATTGGATGTAGGACTAGGAGTAGATGGAGGATTAGGACATGGTGGAGTGGAAGATGGAGTGACATACGAGGATATGGATGGTGGATTAGAACAAGAGGATGCGGCTGGTGAATTGTAGTAAGGGTATTGGGAAGGAGGATTTGGTTGAGAAGATCGAGATAGAGGACTAGGATAGGAAGACGTGGATGGTGAATTGGGACAAGAGGATGTAGGTGGTGGATTGTAGTAAGCGTATTGGGAAGGAGGATTTGGCTGGGAAGATTGGGATGGTGGATTAGGATAGGAAGACGTGGATGGTGAATTGGGACAAGAGGATGCAGGTGGTGGATTGTAGTAAGGGTATTGGGAAGGAGGATTTGGTTGGGAAGATCAGGATGGTGGATTAGGATAGGAAGACATGGATGGTGAATTGGGACAAGAGGATGCAGGTGGTGGATTAGGATAAGAATATGCGGGTGGTGGATTGTAGTAGAGGTATTGGGATAATTGAGTAGGATAGAAAGATTGGGATGTATGATTAGGATAGGTTGAGGTAGATGGTGTATTAGGATAGGAAGATGTGGATGTTGGATTGGGATAGGCTGATGGGGATGTAGGATTAAGATAAGAAGGTGTGAATGTAGGATTAGGATAGGGGGACATGGATGGAGGATTTTAATAGGAGTACTGGGATGGTAGATTAGGATGAGAAGATTGGGATGGTAGATTGGGATAAGAGGATGTGGGTGTCAGATAATAGAAACATGTAGATGAAGGATATGATGGAGATGTAGGCGGGTAAGATAATGGATATCCCTTGTCAAAATTGGCATAAGAAGTGTTATTAGGTGTGGATGAAGACATAACAAGATAGCTCAAAGGGGTATTTGGATTTTGGAAAGTGGTTGGGGAAATATTACTAGAAATGATAGTGCCAAGGGGATCTATGTCATATACCTCTTCATCAACAAGACTCTCGTTATCATCGTCAACGTAATTAGGGTTTCCCTTGACTACTATTTTTGGTTGCATTGATAGAGGATAAGGATTCATGATGTTGGATGGGATGTATACATATTGAAAAGACAAGAACGAACAATTAGAAGGAAAGAAGAGATGATGAAAAGATAAATAGGATGGATCAAAAGATCTTGGATGGAAATGAAATAAAGCTCAAGTCAGGATCTAGGTTAAGCTCAGATTGGGATTAGATTAAAGCTTAGATTTAGATTGGATTGGAGCTCATATTAGGATGATTGGATAGGGATGCAATTGGATTAGATTGGATAACATCGATTGATGAGATGATGGATTTGATAGGATCATGAAAGGGATTCTAAACCAAGTTCAGAGATCACCCTAGGTGACTTAAGGTACTAATTGATTAGATTAAAGGACAGATAGATGATTACAGCACCAAATCCACCTCAAGATGGAAGTGAATTGATTGGACCAAAGATGATAATGGACTCAAGATGGATGACAATCTTGAGCAGATGTGGATGATGATGATTGGATTCAGACACCTAATCCAATTCAGATAATAACCTCTAAAATGAAGTTTAGGGGTTTCAGATTAAGAAAACGATGATGGATAAGTAACCAAGAGTTGTTCTAAGATGTGTCTATTTGATTTAGATGATGAACAAATGACCTACAAATGACTGGTGGGAAAGGTCACCCAACTAGAGGGAAAGTTCACCCAACTGGAGGGCAAGGTCACCTATCTGGAGGACAAGGTCGCCTATCTGGAGTGCAAGGTCACCTATCTGGAGGGTAAGGTCGCCTATCTAGAGGGAAAGGTTTCCTATATGAGGGAAAGGTTGCCTATATGGAAGGAAAGGTCGCCTATCTAGAGGGAAAGGTCGCCTAACTAGAGGGAAAGGTCACCTATCTGGAGGGAAAGGTCACCTATCTGGAGGGCAAGGTCGCCTATCTAGCTTTCAGACTCTCAGAATGGGGAAACAAACTCTTTGAACAAGGAGACAGACTCTTGAAACAGGGAGATGGACTCTCTGAATGGGGAGACAGACTCTCAAAATGGGGAGACAGACTCTAGAAATGGGAAGACAGATCCACCGAATGGATGAACAGACTCTCTAAACAAGAGAACTGACCCTCTAAATGGGAAAAAAGATGCACTGAACAAGAAAATAAATGCTCAGAATGAGAAAAAAGACTGACTGAACGGATGAACAAACTGACAAGACAGAAGAATAGACCCTCTAAATAGGAAAATGAATGCTCCAAACAGGAAAATGGATGTTCGAAATGAGAAAACAGATGCTCAGAATGAGAAAAAAAGATGCTCTAAATAGATAAATAGATTGACTGAATGGATAAATAGACTGATGAGATGGAAGAACAGACCCTCTAAACAGGAAAATGAATGCTCCAACTAGGAAAATAGATGTTTGAAATGAGAAAAAAAAATGCTCAGAACAAGAAAATGGATGCTCTAAACAGATAAATGGATTGACTAAACGGATGAATGGACTAATGAGATAGATGAAAGAACTAACTGAATTGGGGGGAAAGGCCACCCAACTGGGGGCAAGGTCACCCCTATTAAGGTCAAGGTCGCCTATTCAGTGAAGGATGGGTGATTCTGATAGGAAAATATTATGAAATGACTCAAATAGAAGGCAAGGTCAACCCTGTGGATAGCATGGTCACCCCTGTTAGAGGCAGAATTGCCCCTGTTGAGGGCAAGGTCACCCCTGTCAGTAGACCTAGACTTAACTTAGGTAAAATGGCTATGGAAAAGGACAAAAAACATAATAAATAACAAGCAAAAGGAAAAGGTTGACTCGACTAATAAGACATGCACTAGTTTTTGCACAGAAAATATAATTCAATCAGCACAATCCTAAGATTAGTAAGATGGGTATGGCCAACACAGTCCTCTAACTAGGCTAAACAAGGTGATCTAGGGAGTCCTTGATAAACACATAGTATGTGAGGCACAACCGTGAACACCAGCCCATCACAGAAGTGAGTTGGAAGCCCTAGCGAGGTACTAAAAATTTGGACCAACTCTTCACATCTTATCTATGTATCACCCTAGCTTTGGCACTTTGCTTCTATATGATGTGACTGGATTGGGGTATAGCTTTGGCTCTCCCTCCTATATATACCCTGCTAATACACATGGTTGGGATCATCCCTTGGGGTGATGAAATTGTCAAAAAAGTCTCACTAAAAAGAGAGCACTAAACATTTTTAGCTAGTCCCCATGCTCACACAAAGTGCAAGGGGAAAGCTTGAATAGTCTAGTGCCTCCTAGATAATACAAAGGACTAAGTGAGCTACGATTTCTCTTCACCCAAAATAGCTAAATGGCGTAAGGGGATTGGATACATCAATATCCCACTTTCAAGTGACAACACACAAGTATTTTGACTTCCCTTAACTAGATCTATGTGCCTAACTAGTATAAAAAACAAGCAAACAAACAAGACTAGCTACACCGGGACCGATCGTTCTATAATAAGCAGTTAGTAATATAGATTTCCAGCCTTGGACAAATGTGAAACAACTACACAAACATTAGTAAAAACAAGCACATTCACCGACCAAATAGGTTAGGGGGTCAATACAGAGAAAAATGACAAGAAACGAACTCTGGAAATAACCTTTTAAGTCACTGTTTACCTCAGAATTGCCTCTATCTGGGGTAGAATTTCCTCTGTTGAGGGAAGGGTCGCTTGTCTTGAGGGCAGGGTCGCCTATTCAAGAAATAGGGAGCATATTTTTTTTCATTTCACAGATGGGCGATTCTACAAGGAAAAATTGCCCCTGTTGAGGGAAGGGTTGCCCAATTGGGGGTAGGGTCACCCAACTAAAGGCAAGGTCACCCCTGTTAAGGCAAGGTCACCCCAATCAGTTGTGAAGTCACCTCTATGTAACCTAAACCTACAAAATGTCAAACAATAGAGAACGTGAAAATACTAGACCCATTTGTGGGTTCCACCGGGCATGCCAAAAATATAATGTAGTGTTATTTACTAAACCTAAAAGATGCAAAAATAAAGACATGCAAAGGGGAAATAACACAACACCACCTCAAGATTAGCCTAAGTTGACTTGAACAAAATAAACGATAAAAGCAAGAGATATACCTTATCCAAGTGATCCTTTTGGTTGGCCCTTTGATGTAGCTTGAATGTGTGCCCCTTGATGTAAAATAGACTAAAATGTTATTCAAAGTGATGTAAATTGGATGTAGAATGCAATGAAAGATGTGGATATTTTGATAGATGAATGAAAAATGGACGTCATGAAAGCTTCACAATGCAACAATGGAGGATGCAAGTTCTTGAGCTTAAGAGAGTTGAATGCTTGAGAGTAGAATTGCTTGAATGGGATATGAATGTTATTGAATGAGAGAAAATACTTCATTTTAAGGGAAGATTCTATAGAGGAATCAATGGATAGGATTTAGCCAACATGGACAAGATGGAAGGTTGTGGTGAGTTGAGGACTCATAAGCCCTTACATCTTGCCATGTGGAAGGGGAGGTGTCACAAGGACAGGTGATGTGGAAAGAGGACATGTGAGGTGGAGGTACTTGCAAGTACCTTGGGATTAGGAGAAAATCTCCTTAAAAAGGTTCTTGTCCCCATAGGAGAGTGATGGTGACAAGTGAGGAATTTTAGAAAGTCCTCTCTTATCATCATCAAGATGAGAGAAGTTGTTGGGGGAATAAATGTGAATTTTAAATTCACATGATTGGGGAGTACCTTGGGGATAAGACAAGGTCCTCATAAAAGAGGTCCTTGTCCCATGTGACTGATGTGACCTATGAAGGAATTTAGAATTTCCCAACAACTTACATAGGGAAGAGAAATGCATTGAATGAATAAATGTGAATTTTTAATTCACATGGGGAAGAGGTCAAGGCTTAAAAGGGAAATCACTTATCAAAGGTTGACTTGGAGCACATACCAAATATGGCATGCGATTAGATTAAGGTTGTGCAAACAAGTGATCAAGAAGATTAATGAAAGATTAGAGACAAGTGGCTAAATATGGAGGATGTGACATTAATCCTGATTAAAGGTGTGCACATCCTAATCATGGATTAATTAAACTAATCCAGATTAGAAGAAGATTATGGAGGATGTGACAAAGAGAGAGAAAAGAGGGAATTTAAAATTGATTTAAATTCAAAAAGGTTAAATGACTAAATTAAATAAATTGATATATTTATTTAATTTAGAGAAGAAGGATGAAAGGTAAAGTATTTAATTATTAAATTAAATACTTTAAAAACCTAAGGAAAATGGGAAATATTAATTAAGTAAATCATTTAATTAATATCGATGAAATATGAAATAGATGAATAAATGAGACAAGTTTGAGCATATGGGGAGTGGTCAAATTTGGATTTCTACAATATAATTTTAAAAAAACAAGCATCTTATCTAGTCTTAGCTTTAAATTAAGAAAATGCAGGATAAGATTTTCTTGTAATTTTTAATATAAAAGTTAGAATTTTACATTTAACAATTTTAATTTATTTTTATTTGAAATGTTTTATTTGAAATGTAGTTTTAGTTTCTAAAATTTAGTTTATTTAATAATGTTTTATAATATTTTTTTTATTAATATTGAGTTTATTTTTGCCAATAGTGGCATGGTGTTGGTTGAGGTGTTGTGTTGTTATTCTTGCCATCAAGGTTCAAACCCCATTGGGGTGGAATTGTTGAGAATTTATATTAGGGATGAGGTTCCCCGTTTGTGACCTCTCTGGTTCATAGCTTCAAGCCAAAAGTATTTATCCCTCTTAAAAAATTATAAAATAACTCGAGTTTGTTTTAATATTATTTGTAATATATTAATTATATTTTTTAGGTACATATTTTATTAATATTTCAATTCTAATAAATTTTAAAAATAGTTTAATTTTTTTATTTAACCATTTATTAACTTTAAAAGTGTATTATTTGTTATTAATTTTTAGAAAATATTATGTTTTTGATTAACGAAAAGTGGGTTTTAAAGGAATTTTGAAACCGGGCTTTACAATGAGAATAGGCTACAAAAGATAGACATAAGGAAAGTAGGTAGCCACTAACCAAAAAAAGTTGTCAAAGAATTAGCAAAGTCAAACCGATAGCTAATCTACAGCTTACAAACAGTAAAAAAGTAGCTAAAAACATAAACTACTATAAATTCTTTAAAATCCTAGTTGCTTCTAAATTACTGGAGATGACATTCTCATGCATCTCCACCACATCTTCCAACTCCCAAGAAGGAATGAAATCACTCTTCTCGATCTTGCTTCTAGTTCTGATGCTAGGACTTGCATCCTTGCTTTTTCCATCAAATATTTCTATTCATCTACTTCCACCTCCTACACATTCCTCCCAACTACAAGTGGTTTACCAATCCAATTATGAGATTTTCCATTCAGAATAGTCAACCCCTACACACTAGTGTGAAGAGACTTGTTGCTAACCTACATAACACTACTTAGATCCTCAAAGATTTGAGTGATATTTTCTTCTAGGGAAACCAATCTTGATTCATGATCCCTACCCAATTTAGCAACATCATATGCCACCTTATCAATCACAACATTCTTTCATTTAACCCTATTATACACTGTCATTTCCTATTTTCTATTACTCACCATTCCAACATTTGAATTATCCAACAAATTTAGCTTAATATTAATTTCTTTAACCTCTGAAAGGAGCCATTTGAACAGATTGAGAAGCCTCCCCATTCCATCCTTAGCCAATCTAAAAATAACATCCCAATCAAGCTTCCCCTAATTGAAAGGATCCTCCTTAAGACTATCCAACCCCTTTCGGTGATCCTTAAAAACCTTAGCTTTTTCCATCGATTCAACTCTAGTGGGAGAAACATCCAAATCAACCAAATTAATCTCAACCCTCTTCTTTTGAACAATAGTGTCTTCCAAAAACTCCAACGGACCCTTCTCATCTTCAGCAACACCCTACTCTTTTTCCATGCCAACAGAAGTAGCCACCCCTAATAATTTGGGAAGAATAGTGTTCATCACAAACCCTTTTTCACAATCTCCTACCAAGCTTCTTCCTTTCACTTGAGCCATCTCGAGCACTTTATGACTCTTTCTCCCTTTCTTCCCCTTAGCCACACTCTTAAAAAAAGCAAAAGGAGACTCCTCAATATCCATATTTGTGTGTGACCCACCTGACCAAGATTGGTGAGCTTCAGTCTTAGGTTTTTTCTGTGGCTGCTTAACACAAACTTCCACATAGGCTCAAATCTCCTTAGCTGACCTCACCTCATCTTCCCATGCCTCCTCATCAGTAGAGTCCCCCGTGTCATAACTAGGAGGGGCACCCTTAAGCTTGAAACCTTTGGGAACCTTTGGATCTTCTAGAATGAACTTGGATTTAACATGCTCCATGATCATAAACATAAGCCCCTTATGCAGAAAGGGATTATTGGGGTTTTTTCTATACTCCAAAATCTCATTTTCCAATGATAACTACAAATAAAAGGGAAAGGAAACCAATTTATTGTGCCTAAAATGGTTTAACAACATAAAATGGAAAGCATAGATGGAAAAAAATCTACCATTTAAGGTGATGTACCTCATGATAGCCATGGAAACATCCATCTAGATAAGCTTAATGGAGAGGTGATCATACCCACCAAATGCCAATTTATTGAGCTTTTCCCTTTCATTTCCCTTCAAGAAGTTGTCCTGAGTAGACTTTGAGGTTGATTGATCTCTATAAAATTTACTCCCTTTAGAGGGTAAACCTGTAACTTTAGCAATTAAACCCTCTATAATGTTAACCTCCACATCAAATACACGTAGCACCCTATTATTCCAACCATTGACAAAATCCTAAGAGACTTGAGAATCAAAACTGTGGAACTTCAGAATATAAGGAAACACTCCCCCCTCTCTAGGATCTCCCACACCAAACCATTAGCTTTAAACTTGTCACAAGAAAAAAATTCTCGTCTACAACAATCACCCCCCATGATAGCTAGAGCACCACTCACTGAAACTTTCTCCCTCAATTGAGAAACAGGTAAATGGGGAAGAAAGTCCCAGATACAAGAGAAGAAAACACCCATAATCCATGTTAATCTGACAACACAAGGAATTCCAAAAATAATTTTCACACCCCTTGTCACTTTTTCAAAATATTTGCAATAATTATAAGAATATATGTGGGACTTCACATGTCTAATCCAATTAGAGGAAATAAAAACAACATAAATTTCCTCTACATCCCAAAATGACTACCAACATGACATAAAGTTTGATCATGATTATTGATGCTCTAAATCTTTATTAGGATGGCATCATGATAATCCCAACACTTATGAGAAGATACCCCCGAATTCGTAAAGCAATCAGTTAAGGAATTAGCTTCATGAAACACATGTGAAACAAAGAACTCATCAAAGTAGTTTAAATGGGATAAACTATCTTCAATAATATGAAAAATAGACCAAGAGGAAGGATTCTTCTTCTTAAGACAATTCACAATATTTAGAAAATCACCTTCCAACCAAATTTTCCTAACTCCTTTCTCTTTTTCAAGATGAATAACATGATAGGAAGCTGATGTTTCTGTATAATGGTTTGTCTAGGTTCCCAAAGGAGTGCCATTGAAGAGTAAGAAATATTATGTTTATTAATATTTGGATTTTGATATATTTTGATGTTCCATTTATTTTATTTTATTTTAGTTTTAAATTTATATTTAAGTTTGAATTTATATTTATTTATTTATTTTAATGAAATTACAAATAATAATTAAAAATTACTAGAATTAATTTAATTTATAATTATTTATCTTATTAAAACTTTAATTATTGTACAATAGTTTTATTTTTATTTTTTTATAATTTATATAATAAAATGAATTTCAAACTTAAAATATAAATTAAAATTTATAGAGTGAGAGAGAAAAGGTAACTTTTAACTCTAAATCATTTCATTCTAACAATTAAAGGATAACATGCCCCTAGGGAGTTATGCTTAGGGTAGCATGTAATTTGATTGAGGATATGATAATTCACCTTTAAAACCTCTTTAATGTACCCATTACACACATAGGAGGAAAATAGAGAGAGAAAGAAAATTAGAGAGAGAGAGAGATGAGAGAGAGAGAGAAGAGAAAGAAGATAGAGAGAGACGAGAAATAGAGAAAGAGAGAGGAGACAGAGATATAGAGAGAGAAAAAGAGAGATAGATCTATACATAAATAGAGGTGTAGCTATAAAGGAATAAGTATGAAGAGACAAAGAGATAGAGAAGAAGAGAGATAAAGAAAGAGAGATGAAAAGAGAAGAGGAGAGACATAGGTAGATATAGTCACATAAAGAAAGAGATAGAGAGAGATAACGAGAAATAGGAGACAAAGATATATATAGAGGTCGAGAGATCAAGAGATAAAGAGGGAAAAGGGGAGAGAGGGGGGAGATAAATAGGTATAGAAAAAAAATATTAAGGGGAGAAAGATAGGGAGAGGGAAATAGATAGAAGAAATGAGAGAAATATATATAGAGGAAGAGAGAAGAGAAAACAAATATAGAGAGAAATAGAGAGAGGAAGAGAGATTGAGAGATAATAAAAAATATAAAGATAGAGAGGGAGATAAAGATATAAGAGATATCTCTCTTTCTCTTCTCATATCTCTCTATAATACATCTTCATATGTACCATATATCTCCCTCACTCTACCTCTCTCTATATAACTTCCTATCTCTATATTTCTATCCCTCCATACCACCCTCACTCATTTTCTCCCTCTCTCTTTGTATCCCGGGCCTCTTTCTATCTCTATTTCTCTCTCTCCCCCCCTCTCTCCATTTCTATCTCCATCTCCATCTCTATCTTCCTCTCTCTCTCTCCCCCTATCTATATCTCCTTACCTCTCCTTACATATCTTTTTCTCTTTCCCCTCTATCTTTCCCACTATATTTCTCTTCCTCTCTCCATCTCTATCTATTTATATATATCTCTCCCTCTCTATATTTCTCAACATCTCTCTCACTCAGACACACACTGCTTGTTTCTCCTTCCCTATCTATATCTATATATCTCTTTCACTCACACACACACTCATTGTTTCTCCCTCCCTATCTCTATCCATGTCTATCTCTTTCTATATCTCTCTACTTCTCTCTCCTATCTCTATTTCTCTCCCTCCATCTACCTCCCTCTCCATCCATTTATACATATCTAACCTCATCTCTCTCTCCATATCTCTCTTACTCATACACATATTCCTTGTTTCTCTCTCCCTCTCTATAGCTCTATCTCTATCTCTATCTCCATGTTGGGTCTTGCCTCTCTCTCTCTCTCTCTATCTCTCTCATCTCTGTCTCTGATCTTCCTCTCTTTTTGGCCATTACATATCTCCCTATCTCCCTCTCTCCATATTGAGAACATAACATGATCCTATTGGTAATGGAGCCTTATCACCTTCCTAATTCAGAGGTTTTGTTTTAGTTGTGTTCAAATCCTTGTAAGTAGATGCATATTTTGTTTGAAGCTATCACTTCTCCATTAATACCTTTGTTGCACAAACAACATCATTTTCTAAATAGCCTACCAATTTATCTCATGTATACTATACAAATGTATGTAAAAAACAAACCAAAATATTCCCTAATTGACCTTCCACACTTCTTCAGTGTAGCAATTGCACACCAAGGTGCAATTGCTAGTTAATATACTCATTTAAGTATTTTAATAGTTTAAATCCACTAGTGGAAAGCCCTTCATCTTCCAGTCGAAAGTAGCATTGGGGTGACTATTTATTATATATATACACATACACATCTGAATAGGACGGTTACAGGAAATCTTTCTAACCTCTAACTTATTTATCTCTGACTCAAAAGGAACTACTTAGATAAAGAAGTTGGAAGGATGGAAGATGACTCTGAGAAAGAAGCTGGAGAGACGGAAGATAAACCTAAGAAGGAAGTTGAAGGGATAGAAGATAAATCTGAGAAGGAAGTTGGAAAGCTAGGAGATAACCCTAATAACATACCTCGATAGAGATACACAGTACCATTGGATACAGTAGTTTCATGGAGAGACTTGATAAATCAATCCCAACAAAACCAGATACCCCCTGACTATCCTAATCGACTAACCTCAGTAAATGATGAAGAACAAAATGATTCTGATGACTCCTTAGATGATGCAAAGTTGAATGATCCCATTTTCTAGGAGAAGGATGAAGCCGACTACAGTGAATTCTATAGCACACTGAGAGAGGATAAGCTTGCCAAGGAGTCTGACCCTACTTCATTTGCAGGTGATGCAGTTTGTGTTAGAACATCAGCTCTGGAAGAAATAGAAAGTAGAGAAGTAAAAGTATCTAATATGGCCGAGTCTTCTGCTCATGAATCCAGGTTGGAGAGAGCACTTAAGAATTTAGAAAATGTTGTTGTAGTAACCCCTCCACCTCAACCGCACCGATCTTCAGGAAAGGCTGTCAGGCAACGGTTGCCCACAATTTTTTATATAAGGTTGAAGGAGGTGACCATCGTGTATCTTGAAGTGAATGGGAGATCATCTATAGAATTTATTAATCATGTAGATAGTATTGTAGGGCACTTGATGAAGCCTGCAACTCTGAGGGCTTACATGAAAAAACTAGCTAATGAACATGCTTCCACACAAGTGCGTCCTGGGGGCTAGTGCTGCGAAGTTGAATTGTAGGAACAATCATTAACATTTTACTTCAATGTTTATGTTGAAATGCTTCAAATTCATTGAGTTGAATTCAATCATATAATTTTGGTTTCAATTGGTACAGCTGTGCAACAATTTTTATTTATTTTTTAATAGACACATATCTAAATTAATATAAAAGATAGAAATATATATTTAAAAATAAAATAAAATGAGTGGTAAAAAGGCACATTTCGAGAGTCACATGGGAAAAGCTAGAAGTCTAAAGTCACATGGGTTGAGCCCAGAAAGCAAGAAATATTACAAACACAAGAAAATAGAAAGCCATTAGACAGCCATTGCAGTGCCCGTATATTTGACTTAATATGCTCAATTTATAATAGGAAAAATGAAGTTTGTTTTGAGTCTCTCTACATGGTTTGTTCAATCTCTTGCATTTATTGTCATTGTGTTGTGTTTGCTACTTTACTCTTTGGATAGTTCTTGCCTCTTCAATTGATTTCATGGTTTAGTGGTTCAGGCAGTTATTGATATTGTTTCTATAGGATTGCAGTCCAAAAATTTAGTTGGATTGTTTCATCTAAGGGTTTTGACAGTTTTTTTAAATGTGGTTTTTATTAAATTAAATTATGATAATGTATGTAAATGATTATAAAGTAATCTATTTGTTTAGTGATTAGGTGATTAAAGAAATTTAATTGAAATTTGTTTAAAATATAATCAAGAGTTATTTGTTCCAAGGGTTAGCCTCGTCCTTGGGTAAAGTGCTCTATCTTGAGCCTAATAAATTCTACTCAACTTCTCTACAAAGGTGGGTCTATGTGGAAGCTGGTTTCTCAAAAGATATCAAATATTCCATTGACATTCAAGTTGATGATAATAATCACGAACAATGGTTTTTCTATATCAACATTCTTAACTCTTATTTCTCATGTCATCAATCAATCACAAACTTAAAGATTGCCTACTTATTTCGAAAGCTAAGTTGATTTCAAATATTGTTACTAAATTATCTTATGTGATTGGTATTAAATGAACATTAGATTATAGTTGGTATTCATAAGTTTGGTGTAATAAAACCTATAAATGGACCAATCCTAGCACTAATAATAGTTCCATTGGAAAAATCACAACCTCAAACCTTGTCTCATCCTTAAGACAATCCTAAGGAGAATACATAACAAACTCAACCAACTCAAGATAACACACTTATTCAAGGGGAATCCCTTCTCAAGGTTTTCAAACTATAGTTTTTATAACCATTGCTTATAGTCAAGGAGCTTTCTTCCCAAGAAACTACTTCTAGTATATAGCCTTCTCTCTAACCTACCTCTCCACCCAAATATTCTACTAGGAAATTATCATAGCTTACTTTATACCTCGAAAGAAGGGGAAGACTTTCTAGACAAGTGGTGGCTATCTCAACTTATATATTTAATGAAAAAAAATGGAGTAGATTTCTATAAAATAGTTATTTTTTCTTGAACACTTGGGTTGTATAGATATGTCCTTGAACCTATATGTTTTACAAATTTATTTTCATAAGAAATCAAGGGTACTATAGACTTGCTTCACAAGTATGTAGTGTAGGATAATCCTTAAAGATTTGTAAACCATCCACATTCTTTGTTTATATTTTTATTAGAAGAAATCATGATTAAGGACATGGGGGAGTCACTACTAAATTTATTTATATTCTAAATGGCTAACATATCACTTTCCTAATTCTAAGTTCCTTCAACCCTTTTTAACATTGAAAATTGATCTCTAAGAATCATTTATATTTATTCCTTGAATCATGTGATGGACAAGGCCCATCTTTGACATCGTCTTATTGATGAGTTTCTACATGTGCACTATTTTTTGTTAGGTAACTTTACTATGATTGAGGTGGCATATAATACTAAATTTTATCTTTATGAGCCCAATATCTAAGGTTACCTAAAGTACACACTATGTGTTCTAACCTTCATCATGGCTTGAATAAGTTTATTAATAAACTTTACAGGGAGATGATTTCCTCTTATTCCTAATTCTATTTATTGTAATCCAATCTTTCCTTCTTGTCGAGTGTTTTCCTAATATTATGATATTAGATCGCTCTCTAATTCATTTTTTTATTAATTGGATTTGTAAAAATGTCTAGAAATAGAAAGATATTTTTCTTCATATTATCATCCTTCAACATGGGCTCATACTTTATTATATTCAATCAATTGAAAAGTTGATTCCATATCCAAAGGGATAAACTAGTTGGATCATTTGGTTGCATGATCTCATCTCTCACACTAATTTCATTTATGCATTAATGGTTCCATTTTACTTAGATTTTCTAGAAGACATATGACACTATCACTATGGAGATTCGTTGTACCACACTTGTGCTTGAGGCTCAACCCTTTCATGAGCCTTTGTAACTATATGTAGAAAATTTCTACCACTAGATCCATATAATAAATGTTTATGAATTCTCAATAGTGTGTCCCAATTTTAAACATTATCAGCCACAAAAACTAACATTCAAAATATTCTATCAATTATATCAAATGAATAGTTTAAAGATTGTGTTTAACTAGCAATTTATTTTATTTTCTATATAGATTCAAG
>VDFB02270651.1:608477782-608545370 GCA_007258455.2 Sequoia sempervirens | reverse complement strand
TCCTCAAGACATACCCATTCATAGGAAGGTGTTATCAATGCAACAAATTTGGACACCAAGCATGGCAATGCAATGAAGGTCAAACCTCTAGTTCACATGGAGGTGAAAGAAGGAATCAATTAATGGTGCAAGAAGAGGATATTAAGAGTGTAAAATATCCATCACAACATGTTTCTCCTGAAGTTGGAGAATCACTTATGGTAAGAAGAACACTCATCAAAGCATCAATGGAAAAAGGAGCTATCACAAAGAAAGAAACTCTTCAAAACCACTTGTAAGTGCATGGATAAGGTATGTAAGGTTGTGATTGATTTAGGAAGCACATATAACATATTTTCTAATGAGATGGTTGAGAAACTTAGATTTCCTAGAATACCACATGATACTCCTTATAAAGTTTATTGGTTGAATGAGGGTCAATTTGTTTTGGTTAATGAGCAAGCTTGGGTGGAGTTCAATATAGGAGGGTATAAGGACATAATTCTATATGATGTATTTCCTATGGATGTGTGCCATTGGTTGCTAGGGATGCCTTGGAAATTTGATAGGCATGTTATGTATGATGGTAGAAGAAATACCTATGAGATAGAAAAAGGTGAAATCTTTGTTACTTTGTCAACTTTAAAAGAAGATGATAAAGGACAAACTAGGGGAAATGTGATGATGCTTGGTAGAAAAGAGTTTATAAAGGTAGAGGAAAAGGATGATAGGAACCTTGCAGATACTCCTAGACTTGAAGATGCTATGACAACAAACATGAAGAGTGATGAGATTTTAGAGGGAAATGATATTGAGTTGGTGTCAAAATCTGATTTGTTGAAGATCAAAGATGAATTGTTTCTTGGGATTCAAGATTGGCTTAAAGGGTATGTTGATATGATGATGGGAGTGTTTTATTCATTGATTTAAGAGGAGGATAATGGTCATTCAGTTTCTATAAAATTAGAGGTTAGTGAACCTGATAAAGTAGCAGTTATAGGGACAAAATATTAGATGGAAGAGATGGGAAAGAAGAGTGAAGAGATCAAAAATAAGTCGCAAGGGAAAAAGAGCAAGTTCAAGAAAATAATGGGAGTGAAGAAGAATGCAACTCATTTCAAGAGAGGGAGAGACACAGTAGCAGGTAAAGAGGCAAATTCAACAACATACTCAGGTGAAGGACAAATCAGAGATCATCTAACAAATAGACTTCTGCAGTTGAATCATGACTTAGGTGCTAGTGAGTTCAAGAAGCCTAGGAACAATGCTTTTTTCTAGTACTTGACTCATTGGAAGGGATTTCCTGATAGAGAAAGCACTTGGAGATCAAAGGATATCATGAAAAAACATGAATTTGTTGTTGCTACACAGTCATCAAGGGGACTTGAGTCAATTTTTCCCGGGGAGTATGGTGCAGGGCACCATGGCTCTTAAATGTTGCAAATGTTAGTTTTATGATGAGAAGTGATGTTTTTGGTTTGTAATAAGGTCTATAAGACCATTTCCTATATTTTTAAGTTGTCTTGGGGTCTGATCCCACAATAGTGGTTTACAATTTTTGGCCAAATTGGACACTGAAATTATTATTTTAAACTAAATCTTCACATTCGGGCACCTATAGTGGCTAAACCATGAGGAATTTGAAGATGATGAAAACTAGAGTCTCGTCACATTTTGTCTATAGATTCTATTTAAATATTTTTTTCAAAATTTTTGGAATCAGATTGCACTTCTTTTTCCATCTCCCACAAAAAATAGTTTTTTTCATAAAACAACATTTTTAAAAAAGTGACGCACACCCTATAATGCATAACTTTTTTTTCCATGAAGGATAAAATTCTAATTCTTTTGAATTTAGATTTGTAACTCTGATATCTAGTGCTTCCACTTGGTTAGATAGTTTTTTATTGAATATTTTTTCTTTAATCAAGTTTTGAAGTCAAACCAATTATAATTTGTGACATACTAAACTATATAACGCATAAATTTTTTGTATATATCAAAATTCAATTTTTTGTTGGATCAAAGACTTCACATTCGTGCACTTTTCATTTTTTTTTTTTTGATAATCTGCTATTTTTCCACATGTAGAATAAAGACCTTCATTTTTGATGAAAAACCTATGTTTAATAAAACTAAAAAAACAAATACATAATAAAACCAAAACATATTAAAATTATATTCGTTGGATAGCTCGTTACAAGGACTACCTAATTCCAGTTGGGTTTGTGAATACTCCTCCATTTTCATCCTCAACTTTAGCCAAAGCGTAAAAATTTAGGTATTTTTTTGTGTTTCAGGGGGAGAATGAGGAATAAGGGAGGGTTTGTTTGAACTAGGGTTCATTCAAACCTTGGTCCATTCTAAACCCCTTCAATATGCATTTTTCTTTATTTTTTGGGCAAGAAATGTTGGCCTAGTAATTAATGGGTTTGCTCAAACCCTAGTTCGGTTGAACCCCTTTTTGGTTCGGTCAAACTTGTAGGTTCATTTGAACCCCTAAAACCAATTTATTTTGCCATGGGATCATTTTTTCTCAGTTTTCATTCCTCCATCAAATTGTAAACCACTATTGTGGCTTCACCCTGGGTCATTTGGAGTCAATTTTGTAAAGGTGGTAAAAGTTGCAAAGTTGTCAAGGCAACTTTGCACTTTTGCATTTTCTTGGAAGTTGAACAGTTAGGAGTTAAAAAGGTAGTTTTTTTCAGTTGGGAAAGCCTTGTAATGTCTTTAAAAGAATTGATGTATATTGTTGGAAGGTTTAGTAGTTGAAAAATTGAATTTTGAATAATAATTTAAGTGTTGTGTTTCTATGTTTTACATAGAAATTTTCTACTACAAGAGGTTGTACAACTTGGTATGACCTATAGGTGATATCTTATGCATTGGGAATGATGAAGCATTGAAATATCTATCATCTTCATTTTATTTCATTCATTTTCATCGAGTTAGAAGGGAGTTAGAGCATTTTTACCAAAAACTATTTGAAACCTTGGTTATGAGGGTTTGAGTGTAAAAATTTTATTTGTGACCCATTCCATTGATGAAAATGGTTGATAATTGGTGGAATGAATGTAGGTAGGTTTTTTTTTGTGTTATTTAAGTTGGAAAGAGTAGGGTATGATGAATTAGGAAAATGGGTTGATGCCTTAGTTGATTAAACTCATGTTTTGAGGCAATTGTGATGCATAGAAGTAGGGTTTCATAGAAAATGTGTTTAGAAACCATTCTAATTGATAGAATTTTCATGTAAAGACCCCATATGACATGTTAGGTGCTTTGGAATGAATAATTGAAGGTTGGAGTTGATAGAACCAATAGTTGCCTTGTCAAACAAGCCTAATTAGGCCTTTATGCAAGCATAGCAACAAATTTTTGATGGTTATGTTACAAAACACTCATAGTTAAATTTTGGATATGTTTTAAAAATCCAAAAAGGGTATCCTGAATGGTGATTGGATTCTAGGTTTGAGACCTAGTCTGCAAATTAAGTGAGAAAAACCTTGTATGCTATGTTACAAGGCAAAATGACAATTTGTGAAGAAAAATCATTTGTTTGATGTGTTAAAGTTTTGACCAATAGTTGTTTAAGTTAGTTTTGAATGTGATACCCCCTGGTCTATATCAATGCAACATCACAATAGGGTAAATCCACAAAAGTGGTTTACAATTCGAATAAGGAAAACTAATAAAAAATGACTCCACACCAAAAGAAATCATTCTTGGGGTTCAAACGAACTCATTAGTTCAAATGAACCAAAAGAGGGTGCGGTGAAACCTAGGTTTGAGCGAACCCATTAAATGCATCCTACCAAAAAAACAAATGCAAACCCCTTTTTGAAAGGGGGGTCGAATGAACCAGGGTTCAAATGAATGTCGGTTCACTCAAACCCCTGGGGGTTCACTTGAACCCCCCCTAGTTCAAGCAAACCCCTCTTTTCCCTAATCTCTACTCTTTGTCACCAAAAAGATGACAAAAATTTCCCTTTGAAGCTTGGGTTGAGCATGAAAATGGAGGAGACTTCACGAACCCAACTGGAATTAGGTAGTCCTCAAAACAAACTATGCAATGACTATAATTTTAATATGTTTTGGTTTTATTATCTATTTGTTTTTTTAGTTTTATTAAACATAGGTTTTTCACCAAAAATGAAGCTCTTTGTTCTACACATGTGGAAAAATAGAAGATTACCAATTTTTTTTGAAAAATATGAGTGCACCAGATATTGAAGTCCTTGATCCAACAAAAAAAATTGAATTTTGATACATACAAAAAAGTTACATGTTATACGGTCTACCTATGTCTGAATTATAATCGGTTTGACTTTGAAACTTGATTAAGGAGAAAATATTTAATAAAAAACTATCTAACCAAGTGGAAGGACTTGATATCAAAGTTACAAATCTAAATTCAAAATAATTAGAATTTTATCCTTCATGGAAAAAAAGTTATCCATTATACGGTGAGCATCACTCCTTAAAAATGTTGTTTTTTGAAAAAAAAACTAGTTTTCAAGGGAGATGGAAAAATAGGTACAATATGATTCCAAAATTTTTGAAAAAAATATATTTAAAATCTACAGACAAAATTTCATGAAACTCTAGTTTGCATAATCTTTAAATTCCTCACGGTTTAGCCGTTATAAGTGCCCAAAAGTGAAGATTTAGTTAGAAAAAAATATTTCAGTGTCCAGTTTGGCCAAAAATTGTAAACCACTATTGTGGGATCACCCAACACTAGCTCAACAACATGCTTGATGATTGATGATCTTGACATGATGATGGATCTTGAGTTGCTGCAATAATTGATGAAGAATTTTTCCCTTGAATGCCTTAGAAATGCTCTGTAAACTCTCTCAACACTCTTGTGAAGTCTTGCAATCATAAAATTGCTATTAGGAATGCTCTCTTGAAGGTCTTAGGTGAAAATGAGTGAAATAACCTTGTATTTATACTTGTTTATGCCAAATTTCCAAAATTACAACACTAGAAGCTGACATCAAATCTAGGAAGATAAAATCCCACCAAAAATTTGAATTAAATTTGATTTTGGGCCACATGAAACTCATATGCTAGAAGTGGCGATGGAGTCCCACTAGGGCTTAACCCTTATATCACATTTTTCAAAATGCTGAATGATGTAAAATCAGGATCGAGGCTCGCTTAGGGACTCCATACTAAGGTGGCATGTGAGTCCCAAATCACTAAATCACACACACAATCTAAAGAAAACCTAAATTATTATTGAATGTTAGTTTATGTCGATTACTTCCCCTGAAGCGCATTAATTAAGGCTCATGGATGTAAAATAAGGCCAAATAGGCATAAAAGTTAGGCCCAATTTATTGGTGGCATGTGTGTAGGACTCATCATGAAAAAACAAAGTCCTTAAGTAGCAAAAAAATTTCAAAAATCGTTGTTAGGCAACTTGATGTAAAAAAATTGAATGTTATCTATATTATTTCAAAAATATGTAAGAAAAAAAACTATAGAAAATTGAATGTTGTTTCTAAACTACTAGGTCTATTTCAAAAAAAAAATCTATTTGGTGAAAATTTAAAATTTCAATGTAGTAACTTACTTAAATTTCAGGGAGAAAATAAGTAGGTGTCTATCGACCACCCTAACCACAATAAAATGATAATATTTTTTATAATATTTTATATATAAGTAGAGGACTCATGTCCAGATGTGATATTTTTTTGTAATTTTTTTCCAAGTAAATAATTAATTATGAATTTTATTACAACTTTTAAAAATATAAAAATCTCCATTCAACCACCTTTAACTTGGTCAAAAATTCATGAAATTTAATTTTCTTTTTTAACTTATATTAATTGAAGCATAGAATGTGATGCATGTTTCAAATTCAAAAAATGTGATACCATTTGAAAGTTATAGATGTTTTTCAATCACTTATCGATCAAGACCTTATCACTGCATTCTAATAGAAAATAAATAATAATTATTTATTAAATTCAAATTAAAGCATAATTTATATTGCGGAAAGATAGAGATTCCTCCTCTAAAATTCTTTCGCTTTCACCAATTCTTGGTGAAAAGTTGTCACCACATTAATTCACAAACCCATAATATTTCCACTCCTTTTTGGCCCATCCTCGGGCACATATAATTCCCTAATGAAACCTTAGATTAGTGTTAAAGTGTTAGGATACACTTTATAAAGCCCTAAATAAGGCATAATTAGGTTCATTTAGTTTACAAGTGCCCAAAACTTAATGTGAAGGTGTAAATAAATACACTTTACAACATCAAATTAAGGAAAAATTAGGTCAATTTAGCTTAAAAAGGTCCTAAATCCAATGTGAATTTGGAAAACACATTACAACACTAGATCACTTGGCAACATTAGGTCCATTTTAATGTTAATCATTCCCAAATTAAGAGAAATTGTACCATCTCTAAGAAGGGAGTACAATAAATGTATGACTTAAACTATCCATAGAATTTACTTTATGCTAAATTTATTAAGCAATATATAGAGTATTAGAGACATCATCAATGGTGTCATCTATCTTTTCTTCAGTTTTGAAAGATCTACCTCTGAGCTAGCCAATTTCTCTAATCATCATATTTTTTGTTGCTTCCCAATTTTAATATGGGTCCTAGAATAATATCTACCTCATGACTTCTGATCTTGATTGAGAAATTTGAATGATTTTGGGGTTGGCCATTATCTAGGCTCACAACTACCAAGTTCTTCTTTCTTTCCACCCATCTTTAAATAAATTATGGTTTTCTTCTTAAATTATTTCTAAGAATATGTGTTTATCATTTTCTACTTTCTAGCATTTATCTAATCTTAACCTCCTCATCATCATCCTCTTTAAGGTGAAAGGAAAATTGATACTAACTTGCCTTGCTAGTGTATCCATTAACTAGGAATTGCTACATAAATTTGAAATACTATAAATTGAAACTCTAGATGGATAGGGATTAATTAATATATATATTTTGATGGTGTTTATAAGAGCTAAACTAGTGCTAGCTTATTGGTTAGATAAAAATCCATAAATTGATTATTACTTGTGTTGGCTATTTGGGGTGAAATAGTTGGTAGAGGTCTTGTCATTGAGTAAAACCTAGTCCATTTCTTGGATCTTCTCCATGGAGGATCTTCTTCCTCCATTCACTCTATGATTATCTAAATTATGTTTGTGAGAACATCTATTACTAAAACTCTCCTCATGTATACATATGGAGCTAATATGTAAATGTGGGACATTGAGATCTCTATATCGAGGGATTTTTATGTGCATCAATTTATAATAGAAAAATAAATATTAAATCTAATATGATCTATGTGACAGCCACAATCAAGGAGGGATAAGTTCCCTTCTAGGTAATAAATGCTTGTGGGGAAATTGGTAGTAAGGAAAGCCATATTTAACATGTAGCTACATTTACCTATATGTATGTATTTATGTATGTACATATACGTATGTATACATACACACATATATTTATATACATGTACATACATGTTATTTGAAGCCCATATCTTCCAATTCTTTTATTAGCTCTCTCTTTCTACCAAATAATATTGCTAATTTTTTTGTTTCCCATGTATCAAAATTAATTAAAATATTCCCTTGACACTTTCTTCCTCTTCTATCATCACTTTCTTTTCTTTAAACCTATCCAATGACCCCCCATCTCATTCCTCTTTACACATGTCATTTCTCTATGCACACATCATGCATCTTTGACTAATAAAACAATTTACTAAGTATAGACAATAAGATATTATATTCATTAATTAATTTTCATTGAAAATGAAGACAAGTGTGTGATGGTGGGTGGGTGGTGCAAAGGCATTATAACTACAAAGGGTTCCATTCAATTTAAGACAAGTGTGTGATGTTGGGTGGGTGGTGCAAGGGAATCAGAGTTACAAATGATCTATTAATAGACCCTACACACTTTGATTTGACAAGGTATAAACAAAGACACTAATGCAATGTCTATATGGCATCTTTTTCTTTCCAAACCATATGGATTAACTTTATTGGTATAAATTTATCACTTCAAATTTAAAACATGTGTCTCTCATTTTTAACTTTCTAAATATATAAATTTAGTAATATATATATATATATGTTACAAAAAATAATATTAAAATTAAATATAATATTTTTTACTAGGTAAAATAGTATTTTGAAAGGGCCACACCCTTTTACAAGGAGGATAAGACAATTGCTTGAAAAACAAAGGGCAACCACTAGACTCCAACAACAAAACTACACTAGACAAACGACCAATGCAAGTCAAGGTGGTTTGAAGCCAAATTGTTCCAAATATTTTTTAATAACCACAACCATCTTTTCTTTAATGCTAAGATTCTTCTGCACAAGTCTCATTTTCTTGAAAGAATCAAAATTTTTGAGAGGGTTACATGTAGCCCCAACTGCCAACCTCAAAACCCCACCTTGAAACTTCATCAAAAGGGTCTCCATCACAACTCTATAAACTTCAAGAACACAACACCCTTTTACAAGGAGGATAAGACAATTAAGCTTGAAAAAAACAAAGGGCAACCACTAGACTCCAACAACAAAACTACACTAGACAAACGACCAATGCAAGTCAAGGTGGTTTGAAGCCAAATTGTTCCAAATATTTTTTAATAACCACAACCATCTTTTCTTTAATGCTAAGATTCTTCTGCACAAGTCTCATTTTCTTGAAAGAATCAAAATTTTTGAGAGGGTTACATGTAGCCCCAACTGCCAACCTCAAAACCCCACCTTGAAACTTCATCAAAAGGGTCTCCATCACAACTCTATAAACTTCAAGAACACACCACCAACCTCCCACCATTGCAACCTCAAGTGGTGGTGTTACAATCATTGTCAACAAATGGTGCTTGATGATTATTCTTCTTAAATATTTATAATAGTGAAAACACTTTAACCCTTTCATTTTTAATTTTCAATATAAACATTTATTGAAATGTAATATCCTAATTAGTGCATTTACCCAAGAAAAACTACCTCTGTCTTGTAACCTTTTACTTTGAACAATGAAAGTACATTTCCCTTACAATTATAGAATTCGATTTCTGTACATCTCCTCTGCCACATTCTTTCGTCGTAGTCACGCTAGTAAAACTGTACAGAAGAGATTAGACCAGCCTGTTGTACAGTGAGCCAGAATTCCATTTACTATAAATGGACATACATACTGCTTGTATATAACTGATGGTTAGCATTATAAAATTCAAACATATATGATTAACCCCGCACATATGCAGTACTCACAGGACAACATAATTCGAAGGGCCAGTATAAATTCCAACTAATATGATTAGTTTAAAGGTACATTTCAACCCTTCATAACCTATTATGAGGGGAGGGACCACACGGAATTGACAGATGCACACTACAATGATGGCTCTTCTGCACTAATCGACAGAATTCGGTTCAACACCCAACAGTGAAAATATCCAAAAATGGTGACAGAAACCAGACTAGATGCCCTAGAATAGGGCAAATAACTGGTCCACGGACCGCTCTTGATTCATTCCAAGCTGTTTGGAATGAATCTTGATTGGTCCCACACCAGTAATTCGAGACACTTCAGTTTATTTACTTTATGTGGACCCTCATAACTTTGGACTTTGCTACACTTTAAAGATGATAAAGTTTATCTCCTTACAGTACTAGTTCAATCAACATTTTAATCCCTGAGGTATGGTTTGGTTGTTTTTTTCGTAATGTATTTTCCAAGTACAGTCACTCTGGGTTTTTATGGACTAAATGTACCTGGTCTTATTTGCTTGAAATAATGGAGAACTTTTATAAAAATAAGTGAAATTCTTGCTATATAACAAGAGCTTGGAATTCTTGCAAATGGTGACATGCACATCCTAGCAGTGATGTGATTTTATATGAGGACACTATTTGTTCTGCATTTATCTTATCATCTCGGTTTCTTTATCTTCTTATTTCCTTCTTCCTTCCTTCTCTCATTTGTTACGTCTTTCTTACGTTTTTCAACAGTTTTAGAACACCCTTTATTCCTTGGGCTCTTTCATTTTTTGGGATCTCTCAAATCGGTGCCTCTAAATGGGTTTTCATTGATTAAAACTTTCTGATTTCCTTTTTCTACTCGGATCTCGTATATGGATGGTTTTAATGTCTTCTGATTGTAATTATTTTTTTCTGGGGGTATTTTCATTATTTTTTACATTTTTTCATCCATTTTTCTGAGATCTCTGATGGGTATCTGTACATTTTATTGTTTTAGTTACTGTTTAGGATTTCTTCATTGCTTTATATATTCCTTTTTCTTTTTTCCTCCTCTTTTCTTCATTGTTTAGGGTTCTCTGAGATTTGTCTGTAAATTTTGTTGTTGGGTTAATTTTTCCATTGTTTTGTGCATAATTTTTGCTTTTACCTGTTGGGTTTTTGAGACAGGTGTGTGTAAGTTTGTGTGGTGGTGTCTTTCATTAGAGCCCAGGTGACAACGAGAGAGAGCACGCTAGTAAACATTCATATATGAAGCATGACTGCAGACTTGCGTGTTGTCTCTCGTTGTCACTTGATTTCTATTTTCATAAAATTTCCAGTTTATGTTAAATCAGATATAACCCATTAAAGGGATTCTAAGAAGACTCGTTAGTTTCTATGTTAAGTTTCTATGTAACATATAGCAGATCGATAAGCGGCAACAGAGGGAAATCGACGATCAGCAATAATATTCATTGTTTCTTGATATTGGTGCTGCTGCAAGAGCCGTTACAATTTTCCATTGAAGGGCCAGACTTCCTTCCCAGTTTTCAGGTAGACTGGAATCCTTTTTCCCTCTTATCTTTTTATCTGGATCAGTTTTGCGTAAGAAAATAATCTTATTTGATTCTAATCCCTTAAATGCTTTATAACCCTAGAGTATCTTAATGCTACAGTTTAAGCAGATCACCCAACACTGATTATAATTTTAATAACTTTAAGTAAATATTTCTCAGGGTTTCTCTCTTGTTTTATATCCATGTATTTATGTTGTATTGAGTGGATATTTGTATCTCATTTTTCTCATTTATGTAGCTAATTGATCTGGTATTCAACTTTCTTGTTCATTCAGATGATAGATCATAGAATATGATCTGATACATCATGAAAAAAAATTAAATAATCTAATTCAAAAATATTCAAGCATAATTTATAACTCAATTTCAATTTGATAGTAGATGAAAGGAAACTTTGATATTCTAAAGTGCAATTTTAGAGAACCCAATCCAAAACGCAAGCCTGAAAGTCGAATGGTGAAGGTGAATCCTGCATATGAAGTGGTGTCTCTTAGATTAATAAGTGAACTACACGTAAAATAGATTCCCAAATTTGAAAAGGGATTATGATATTTCACGTGATTCCTCAATCCCAATTTCAAGATCCCGAAGGGATTGTGACCTGTAGCATGCGCCATATGAATCCTACTTGAAAACGCCTAGATTGTTTTATTTGGTTGACGTCCATAATCCTTCAGTATACGAACTGTTGCAAGTCTAGGAGACTACTCGCGAAGATATTCTTCCCACAAAGACAAAAATATATTACTGCTGAGGAAAATTTTATTAGTGAAGATAAAAGTAAAAGTTTTTCTCCAACATAATGTTATAACTCATGCCATGGTTTAATAATGATGTGGGTCTACTTGATATGCTCTTTTGATTGGTTCGATGCACACTATTCAGTAATGGGGAGGACGAATGGCATAACAATGTTAAGAGATAATCAAAAGCGAAGTCGAAGTTGAGAAGAAGGAATCTTTGATGAAGTTTACAAGAAGCAGCTTTGAAGATTGGAAGAAACAGTATATTCCAATGTAGTGTAGACAATTATTTCAAAGATACTTTTGTATCCAGTGGATTTGGAAGTCAATATCAGTCCAAATCATAATTGTATATTGTCTTATCTGAACAAGTATATACAATGCTTTACGACAGCTTGACATACAACAGAGAAGGCAAAAAACACATCTGAGGTATGGAATGCCCAGATTTGATCCAAATAACTTGTAATGAATCCACCCTCGCTTTATGAAGCTCTCTAATCTCACTATCATTCTCAGTGTGGAACATAATCAAATGTTTTTGAATTAATTGAAAAAAGAGGGCTAATCTCACTTATAGGGATACCAACACAACGATTTCTCAATGTTCCAAGGAAATTTTTGTTTGATGCTTTTTGAATCATATATATTCCTAATCAGCATCAGCATCTTCATCTAGACCCCAAAATCAATTCTCAAAATGTGACAGTAATCTAACAACACATTGTAAGAAATACAATCCTACAACTTTAACAGGAGCAAAAGCAAGGTGAACCTACATAATATAGAGGTGGAGGTGGGACAAAATTTATAATTGTAAAGAATGGTAATAAAGTTCGTCAATTATATGTATTGGAATTAAAAATTGAGTAATTGGGTGGTGTTAAATTCAAATGATTATAGGAATTTGAAACAATGGCAATGGACTTTGACTCTTGATGCAGATAAGTTCAGCAAACTGTCCTAAAGATTATATAGGAGATATCGTTCTGGCCAGAAGAAAGGAGTGAAACCCCTGAGCGACAATATGAATGCCAATTTTGAAGATTGAACCACTGATCGTTAAGAAAGCTCTCCCAGGTTTGGTGTCATGTTTTTTGAGTTCTCTTTATTACAATCCATATGTGTACTAATGGTAATTTATAAGTTGTTTATTACAGTAGCATATTGTTAATGATTTTATTTCTATGATTCCCCCTAAGTTTTCTTCAACAGTAATACCTTACTCTTTGTACATACAGGCATAACAAACTAGATGGATATTGGGCTAAGGTAAGGGTTAGACAGTAGAAGGGAATAATGTTATAAATATTGAAAAAACAACTTCTGTTTTCTTTTGACATTTCTTTTAATTTTGTAAGCATATCAGAGAGTTCTTGGAAGAGCAAACAGGAGAGACTGCAAAATCTGGATAATAAGCTTGTACAAGCCAGTAGAGGTAGGAAGTTGATTTAAATATTATTAAAAGAACATCATCAATTATAAGCAGTCTTAAATTTGTAATGGATACCCATTTATTGACAGATTTGTAAACTATGTTATTTTATTGTTAGGATCTAATGCTTCAATGTTCGATCAGCTTATTTGTTATTTTAGATATTTTCTGAAGTTTTAAAACCGATTTATGTGTTTTGTCTTCAAAATCTTCTGGATCGATTTGGTTTTTGTTCTGAAAAAACTGTGAAACATTTTGTCAAGAGCTTTTTTTGTAAAAGTTGGAAGGAAAAACTATGGCAGTGTTCCCATCTGATAATCAAAATATGTCAATCAGATTCCAGAGATATGTAATTTGTTTGAAAATGGTTACCCACTTGCAGAAATGTGGAAAACAGATTGGCAGAATTATCCTTGGTCCACGTAATGCATTCAGATTTAAGGCATGAGATAGTAATTAAAATCTCATGTAGTATTTATGAGGAATAAAAAGTCTTGCTTTAAAAAGTATAGTTTGTGTTCAGATTACCACGATAACTTGAGATTATTATTTAGAATTAAAGAAGTTTATACCTCCATAGGTAAAAAAAGAAAAGACAAAGCATAGTTTAAAATACCTTCGAACTGTGTCGAAGAGGACAAGGATCCACTAACCGGGGAGGACTAGGGAAGGGGGGCTCCCTGGGTCAATCATTGAGAGTGAATTGGGTCAATTGGGGGGCCGGTGGTGGGTCATTTAAATTGATGGCCTACAAATGAATCTTCTTTTAAGATTGGGTTAAGGTTTACAAGGGTGAAAATTGTATATTTCGTAATTTTTTTGATTAGTTATGGATTTATTTTGAGTTCGTTAAATCTTTTATGTAGTGATTAATATGTAAGTGGTATATTTTTACTTAGAGTTGGTATACTCTTTGAATTTGATTCAAATTTTTTTCGGCACATCATTAGGATACTTTTAATCTGATTTTTTTATTTGTCTATTTAGATCAGTGTTTGTCACAATCCTTGCCTTTCTAAAATCAAAATTTTAAATTGAACCCACATAGTCCCCTTCCAACTAGTCATTATGATATCAACTTGAAGTATAAATATTTCAAATTGTATTTTTGGGTGTTATATTTAAGCACATACCTAATTCATTTTTAGACATGGAGATCAATAGAGAATCCACCTAGCATTCACTCACTATTTGCTATATCATGGGGTTGGATGGACATGTATGGTTGATATGTGGTTCCTTCTTTCAAAGAGAGCATCTAAGGATTGATTGTTACATCAATATTTGATTTTTTCTCCACATATCATTAATATTGTTTCTAATCCCAAGGTTTTCCATTTTTCTATTTTGATCAATGTTGTAGAAATCCTCACCATTGCAAATTCAAATTTTTAAATTGAGCCCACTTAGTCCCTTTTCGAACTAGTCATTATGTGCCAACTTGAAGTATAAACATTCAAATTGTATTTTAGGGTGTTATATTTAAGCACATGCCCAATTCATTTTTAGACATGGAGATAATAGAGAATCCACTTACTTCTCACTCATTATCTACTATATCATGGGATTGGGTGGGTGCATATTTGGCATGTGGTTGCTTCCTTCAAAGAGGACATATAAGCATTGACTATTACATCAATACTTGATTCTTTATCCACACATCATTAAGTTTTTGTTCTAATCTAGAACTTTTCTTTGTGTTTATGTAGATCAATGTTGTAGCAACTCTCACCTTTCTAAACTCAAAATTTTAAATTGAGTTTGTAAAGTCCTCTTTCCAACTAGTCATTATGTGTCAAATTGAAGTATAAACCATTTCAAATTGTACTTTAGGGTGTTATATCTAAGAACACACCTAATTCATTTTTAGACAGAAAGATACTCTCACACACTATTTTCTATATCATGGGGTTGGGTGCATACCTATGGTTGGTATGTAATTCCTTCCTTCAAAGAGGGTATTTGAGCATTGACTATTACATCAATATTTACATGTCTAACAAAGAGACATATTATGTGCTTTTTATATTTTATTTTTGTTCCAAAGTCATTAAATTGGCCCATCTAGAGGTTTGATCAAGAGAAAATTAATCTACATAAGAAACTCATAAATGGTGCTTTTAGACACCTTAATCCATCTTTTTATTTTGAAAAATACATTTATATATTCTTTGTTTACTATCTCAACTCATTAATATTTAAGTTAAATCTAATTATTATTTAATTTATTCATTGACCATGAAATCTTTACATAAAGTGTCTTATTTTTCGAGCTATGATTATTAAAATAATATTTTTATTTGATATTTATTTTCCTATTTTTGTATTGAGTAAACTTGATAATTTCAATATAGAAGGTAGCCATAAAAGATTATGTAGTACACAAACAAAAAGTATACAAAAACCAAACTAAGAAACATGATTAGCATAATTAGAATTATATACAAAATTCCTCATGAACAATGCTACAAACAAGAATAGTTGTAAAAATAAAAAGTTGAATATATAAACAATCAACTCAAATAGCAATATCCATTAAAAAAGTGTGATAGAATGTTGACCTTTTGAGGGTACATCTTTGTTGGTCTCTTATTCAAAGTGATTGTAACTCTTCTACCATGTACAATTTGTAATAATTGCAAGATTAGTTCATTCTAGGTGATGCCACAATAGTATGTCTGATTTTTTTTGTTAAAGTAAGATATTGAAATCAATATTTTTAACTAAGTTTCACTTTTTTTCACCTATAATAAATCAACCTTTCAAAATTTTAAAATGATATACACTTATGATTTATTATATTTTTTATATAGATTATAAATATATTTTTAAAGCCGGTATTGGCATGGTGTGATGGTTTATAGGTGGCATTGTTGTTCTTGCCACCAAGGTTCAAACCTCGTTGGGGTGGTATTGTTGAATGGTTGTATCCGGTTCATAGCTCCGATCAAAAGCATTTACCCCTTGAATACAAATATATATATATATTTAAAAATAATTTGTTATATTTCTTATGTAATCTTTATTAACTTGTTTTCTATAGTGAATATTATTTTTAAGAAGTGACATTCATTTCATAATGCATAATTTTTTTTGTAAAATAAATAAAATTATAAATTCTTACACATAAATGAATAACTTAATATTTAGTTTACAATTTTTTATTATTTTACACACTATTCTTTTTAACTAATTACTAGTTGAACTAACATATCAAATTTAAAATATTAATTATTTTAAATAAAACTAATAAATTGAATTAATATCTTAGTTCATCTATTTGCAATTATATAACACGTGTTTCCTCCTAATTTGTAAGCTATCATGATAACTAGAACAAACATTTTCTATCTTTCCCAGTAGTTTTTTTGACTTTAGGATCATAAAATAAATTTGAAATTATTTATTCAATTTAAATTTGAGATATGAGATTTGGTACTATCAAAATGAGGGAAAAAATGAGCAATTCAATCTTTCAAAAGATATTACGAGAATGTCTAAAAGTGAATTATGTGAAGCTCATGTTTGTAATATCCATTCAATATTAAACTATATATAAGCATCATATTTTTTATCTAAGAATTCACTCCTTTATGAGAAACTGCATCATATTTTTTTATCTAAGCATTCAGTTTTTTATGAGAAACACTGTGTGTGTATAATTAGTTGATGCACTCTAATACACTAAATGGTGAGTGATTACTTCTCTTACCATTGATACTATTTTTTGACTTGTAAAAAAATGAGATATAGGTGGAATACTATTTTTTCTTTATTGAGTTATTGAGATAATACTATTTTTTTTTTAAATATATATATATGATTCACAAGGGAGTGCTCCTTTAAAGAGGAAGAGAATGCCAATCACTCAAATTCATTAGGACAATGTTGAGATGATAAGAATCATATAAAATAGATAGGATAAAGGATGTTTTATCAAGAAAAACTAACAAGGGGGATTTATTTTAATAGTGAATCAAGAGAAAGAGATTTTGAAGGTCCCAAAAACAAGAATTAGATGTAGGTATTAGATCTAAAGAAATAATTAATCATAGTTTAGTTAGGATGGGAGATAAGATAAAAATTAACTATAAAAGTAAATAGCATAATATGACACCTAACTAGAACTACCTGATAGCAAAAAAATTGAAATTAACACATTTGCAACTCCTACTAGCACTTATTCACCATATCCATAATTTAGTTATTTATTATTCTATCACTTATCATTAATGAAGAACTAAATTTTCTTGGACATCTAACATATCTCTACATATTAGATTTTTTTTTCATCTTAAATTATATCCAACATCCTCTTGACAACTAAGCCTCCACTAGACTAAAACACAAGCACACCATTGTTCCTTTTTGAAATCTCAAGCATGTCTCCTCCAACACCCAAATTGAGGCATGTCTAGGAACCTATATTTCCATTGAAAAACAAATCAAATGCTCTTTGATGATCCCAATACATTTAATAGTCACTCAAATAGTTAGAGGATTTCATTATTAAGATTGCTTCTAGATTCACTATGTATATTGTTTTAATCAACATTTCAGATCACACTTAGTGATCCATCATTAGGAAGAGGAAAGTAACAAATTAGATTGTAATTTAAAAAACTTAAAAGCAAGTAGGGGAGAGGAAGGAAGACTAAAGAAAGAGGGACAAGACGAGGAAAAGGGGGAAGATAGAGGAGGAAAGGAAGAATGTATATGAAAAATACACATATAAAAGAAAGTCTATACATGCTTAATAATATATAACCAAATGAATGAATATGAGTGAGCATATATGTGTATGTATATATTGTTTTTTTACTATATTTACATAAGTATCAATATATATGTGTGTCTGAATGTAAAGAGATGTAACAATACGTTACATATATGAGAATATATGCATGTAGATAAATATATTAATAAAAATATAAGTAAATGTAATAGAAGAGAACAATAATATATGAGTGAAGAAAGAAGTAAACATACACATATGGGAATATATATATATATATATATATATATATATATATATATATATATATATATACTGTTATAATAGAATGTAGAATTTTTCATGCATATATGTTGTTCTATATGCATACAAGTACTTTTCTCTTTTGGGTGATAGAACAATAAGTCTTACTCTAATATCATGATAAAACTATAAAAATAAACAGCAAAATGTATCATCCAAAAGAAAAAGTTAGTATAAGGTTGTTTCCTGGCGGTCCAAAACCAGGGAACCCCTGCACTCATAAATGCGACTTGACTAACGCTGCATCTTTCACTTGTTACACATGTACAATCTTGATTAATCTTATCCCTGTGTTTTAGCAGTCGCTTTCTCTACTTGTAGCTCAATGTTTTTTTGTTTCCATTTGTCTCATCCCATAACTTTGTCTTTTAGGTATTTTCCGAAGTTTTAAAACTGGTTTATCTGTTTTCTCTTCAAAATCTTCTGGATCGATTTGGTTTCTGTTTTAAAAATCTGCGAAACATATTGTTATGAGTTTTTCCTGTAAAAGTTGAAGGAATAAAATATGGGAATCTTCAGACCCCAGAGGTATGTAGTGTATTTGAATTTATGGTTATCCACTTGCAGAAATGTGGAAAACAGATTGGCAGAATTATCCTTGGTCCACGTAATGTAGTCAGATTCAAGGCATGCGATACTAATTAATATCTGATGTAGTATTTACGAGTAATAAAAAAAACTTGTTTGAAAATATTTACTTCGTATTCAGAGAAGAACTCACAATTTACGACGATAACAAGAGATAATTTCTCAGAATAAAAATATTTAAACCTAAAGAAGTTTGTGCCCATAGTGAAAGAAAGAGAACGCATAATTAAGATACATTGGAACTATGTCAAAGAGGACACGGATCCAGTAACCGAGGAGGACTGGTGAAGGAAGCTCCCTGGCTTAATCATTGAGAGAGGATTCGGTCATTTAGGGAGCCATTTGAGTTGATTGCTACAAAGGCAATTAGGTTTCTTGTCTCCTTTTAAAGATTGTGACAAAGTTATTCTAAGGGTGAAAATTGTATGTTTTATGTTTTTATTTAGTCATGGATCTGGGTTTAATGTTTTATATAGTAATTAATGTGTAAGTGGTGTTTTTTTATTAATAATTAGTATATTTTTTGTATTGAATTTGGTTCTTTTTCTATTTATTATTAGGATTGTTTTAAATCTTTTTGTTTATTTAGATCAATGTTGCAGTATGAAATTGAAGTTGAATCAATAATGACAAATATAAAAAATTCTTTTATAAATCAAAATTTTGAAGTGAGAACACATTTCCTCCTTTCTAACTAGTCATTATATGTCAACTTGAAGTAGAAAAAGAAACAAATTGTAATCTAGAATGTTATATATAAGAACATGTGACTAATTCATTTTAAGACGTTGAGATCATTGAGAATCCACCTAGCTCTTACTTACCATTTTCTATATCATTCAAAGAGCACATCTAAACATTTATTGTTGCATCAATATATGCATGCCTAACAATAGATAGACACAACGCTTGTGTGCTTGCTATATTTAATATTGGTTCAATATTTATTAAACTAGTGCATCTAGAGATTTGATCAAAGAGAAAATCACCCTACCTAAAAGATTACCATATGATGTTTGTAGATTTAGATATCTAAAATTGAGGCAAACTATTTTTCAAATTATAGAATCTTACAAATCAATTTTGCATATAGAGCATTGACTTTGTGAACTTGGATTGATTTCATCCTACACTTTTGACCCAGATCCTTTTTACATGAAAACTTCAACCCAAATTGAAGTAAAGTTTAGTTTTTCATCTATTAGACCTCATAGAATTAGATCTAATGTAAAAACTTCATTTTGAATCACAAAGTGATAATTTGTAATATAATATTATCACACTATATGTAAAAGTAGATAACCTTAAGCCATATGTATTATTATAAAAAATATATTTATTTATTGGACAAATTTATCAGCTCAACTCAAATATTAAAATATAATATAATTGTTATTTAAAATTCATTTACCCAAAAAAATTAAGGTGTATTAATTTCCTATACAATTATAGAAACTAGTTTGTTTCTCATTTGATATGTTTTTCTAAATTTTTAATTTTGTAATTAACAAAATTGACAAGCCACAAAAGGATATAAAGAGTGGCAAGTCAAAGCTGTATGAAAAATCCACTACAAAACACGAGTAATAAAATCACAACTATATACAAAATTCATCATCAACAAAACTACAAAAAAAGTTACAAACATACATAGTTAGAAAAATAACAAATTGAATACATTTAGACATTCAACTCAAATAACACATTCCATTAAAATGGTATTTTATAATGTTGACCTCTTCAAGGCGCATTTCCATTGGTCTCCTTAGGGTGAATTAGAAGAGGTTGTAACTCCTTTACCATGTACAACTCTTGATAATTACGTGATTAGTTCAATTTACATATGTTATCACAATTTAGTGTAGATTGTAGGTTTTAAGAAAATGATTCTTTTTAGTTGATCAATATAATTATATTATATTTTAATTTTTGATCAGTGTAAATAAAATATTTTTGAAAGGGTCCAAACACTTTTACATTAGAATAACACAAGGAATACAAAATGTGTTTCACAAGAGATAGAATACAAAAATAGAACATACACAACACAATCATAACTGAGCTATTAAATAAAGTACAACACTTAAAGAGAACAACTAAATGATGCCAAAACCAACCGTATAAAATTGCACACTCTTAACCTTTATGTACAATTCAAAGAGATACTTGGGAAGACTTGTCTTCCTCCTTTGAACAATTGTCCATAGAAAATAGTTCTTCAAGTCATTAGTTTAAGGAGAAGGGAGGAGAAACCACCACAACTTACATGATCATGGGTGATGATAATGGTGAAGAATTAGTGAAATGGATATGTCAATCATCAAGGACCCATAGTAGAAACAAGGGTGTGTTGTGCCAACACTGAGGGAATATAAAGAGAAAACAATATATGTAAATTTGAGAAACTAAGTTAGAAACCATGGAATGCCCACCAAGAGGAATCAATGGAGTTAGAGGGTCCATATCTAACCTAGTAGGAACTATTGTAAGAGTCAAAATAATGAGATGGGCTCAAAATGAGTCAAATCCTCTATGTCAAATTTGGAGCTCTTAGAAAAATGGTAAGCTAATGAGGGAGGGCATTATACTAAAATGTAGGAGAGGAGGGATATGGATAGAATGAGGAAAATTCAAAGCCAAAATCCCTATGAAAAACAACCATCTATAATGGAAGGGGATACCCTCTTAGTCAATAGATTGAGTCTAAGGTTTTTCTTCAACTTATAAGATAATCTCACAAGGGAGAGATTTCACAAGTTTAATGTCCACCAAAATATGGGTAAAGGAGATGCAAGAGTAGTTTGAAGTGATAGTGTTGACCTTCAAAACGTGACCAAGCACATTGTTGATAGCCTCAAAAGTAGATTTGCACAAAAAATGAAGGGTAGATAAGGAAAATTAACCCAAACTAACATAATGTTAGTATACTCAATTACAAGATTGAATGAAGGAATCTAGGGTTGAAATAATAGAGGATAGTGGCTCCACATCCAAACTCTTTCATCAAAATTAGCATCTCTATCCTTAGAAGAATTGAAAGCCACCATAAAGAATCCCCTATCATAAGATTAAATCTCCACATTGAACACTAAAATAGGAAGCCAATATTTTGAAATCTAGTGATGCAAGTCAAGGAGGGAAGGTAATAGATGACCAAATTAGCATACCAGATGGTCTTTATTATCTAAGATAAAAATCATTATCCACAACATATTTCCTAATAATCACCATGTGTGTGGATACACCATAGGGGACCAATAACAACCTCATTTGAGTAGAAGGGGAAGATGCAACCATGAAAGGATTATGGATTGTATTCATAGTGCATAAAGAAGGATGAAGGGCTTTGCATGTCACCAAAAATTCCACCAATGAGAATAGACCCACTATATATAGAGAAAACATAGGTGATAAAATAATTAAGCTATTTTTATAAATTTCTATACATTAGAAATATTATAATTATGGATTTTAAATATTTTAATAATTATTTAGTAGTTTTATGATCATAATTAGATTTCATAGTGAGCACATTGAAGATAAATGTTTAATTCTCAGAAATTAATTGGGTGAGTGACCATAATAAATATTTAGGTGTTATGGTATTGAAATGCATCATGTTGATAGTTATGTTATGTACTATATATTATTGACCACTTTGTTAGTTCTTATGTTGAAGATAAAAATGTAATTGTTTGAAGTTAATCAAATGAATGATCATCTAAAATATATGCAGGTGTGAAGATATTTAAATATACCATGTTGAGTATTATATTTGATCAACCTTATCAAGTGACATCTTATAAACATTTCGAAAGCTTAATTCCTAATTAAATAGGCATGCCAATTGTAACATATTAATTATCAGAAATTAAACTAATAAATTATATCTTAGTTCATCTATTTGTTGTCATAAAGCTTAATTTGTAAGATGTCATGATAACTAAAATATGTATTTTCATCTTTCACACTATTTTTTTAATTCTAGAAAAATAAAATAAATTTGAAAATGATTGTACAATTCAAATTTGATATTTATAATTTACAAGAATGAAACTATCAAAGTAAAAGAATAAAGTAAGTGATTAGATCTTCCAAGACAATTATCAGAATGTCTAAAAGTCAACTTAGGTGAAGCTTATATTTGTAATACCAAATTATTAATTTATATATAAAGTTTGTGTTTATATATTTTTATTTGAACACTAGGTTCTTTTAGAAATTAAGAAAACAATACTACATTTTCTATCTTTTACTTTCTAGTTTATGCACTCTAATACACTAAATGGTGAGTGATCGTTTCTTGTACCATTTATCATAGTATCATATATGGTATCAAAGTAAATTAAAATCTTTCTTTTTTTACTTGATATTGAGATATAATGGAATGCCTTCTTCTTTTTGTAAAGGTATTGAGATATACTATTTTGTGTTCAAATTTATTTGAAAAGAAATTTAAAATATGATTCATAGGGGAATTCCCTTTAGAAGAGGAAGATAATACTAACTACTAAGATTTATTGACAATGTTAAGGTGGCATAACTTTATAAAATAGATTGAATATAGGAGGAAGGGGATTTATTCTAATAGTGAATAAAGAGGAAGAGACATCAAAGGTAAAAAGAAAGAATTAGAGGTAGATATTGAGCTTAAATAAATAATTAACCATTCTATAATTATTATGAGAGATGAGACAAAGACTAACACCCTTAATTTATTTCTACAATTTACAATCATTGTTAAGGTTTTATGGAAAAATAGAGAAATTAAATTATCAATTATAATGAAAATTTAAATGACAAAACAAATAAATAAAATTCATAGAGACGTAAGACAACAAATTTTAATGTGGTTCACCCTTTGGGCTAAGTCTAAAACTAACTATTCTAGTTTTATTAAACTTCCAGCCAAATACATTTACATAAACCTACAACAATTTATTGCATCTCCAAATGAAATATTTCACTTAAATCTTCACCCTCTATTGTTGTGTGTTACACACCAAACTAGCAATTCACATCCACACACTTTGTTGTATGTCCATTTTCTCATAATTGTAACTTTCTATCTTCTTCCACACATGCCTTGCTACGTGCAGTCCAACTTCACATTGTATGATTGTTGTTATTTCAATCCACAACAAAAATATTTAATTTCTACGAAGATGCGAATTGGTTTTTCAACCAAAATTAGTAATGAATTTCCTTTAATAAAATATGGGATTTTTTTCTTCAAGGGCTCTACCCTTGAGCCATTGGTTGGAGGCGTTGCCCCCAAACCCCTATTGTGGGATCCATCCTCAGGCCCTTGTTAGGGGGATAGTCCCCCTAGACCCCATAGGAGGGGCTTCGCCCTCTACACTCCCTTGCTAATTAATTTTGGGGGAAACCACATTGGGAAAAGTGACCAAAATTTTAACCTAGAGTATGATCAGGTTACACATACCAATAATCATTACGGGTATAAATCATACTAAAGAGAAAAATCTTTTGAGTTCTATGGGAATTTAGATGACCCTAAAAGAACATGAAGTTTGAATTCCTAAATTGAAAGGTCTATTACATCTTGTTGTTGTCAAACTGAATAGAATAAATGATATTATACCTTGTTTAGTAGCATCCAAAGGTTTATTTTATATAGTTTTTTGTATATTTAATCACTTTTTTAGGGGAATTTAGGTTGTGTTTTTTGGCTTAGTTTATTTATATTTTAGAATTTTTAAAGTAGCATTATTTTTTTTAATAATTTATTTATAAATTGTATTTGTTTATATAGATAGAGGCACCTTTTCTATTTTAAAAATAATAGTTAGTAAAAATATAGAGTGCTTAACTGTATCATATTTTAGCAATACAAAAGAATTCCTAGAATTGATATGCATTATTAGATTTTTTTGTGCTCATTGCTTGGGTTATGATTTATGGTATTTTTTAATTATAAATTATTATTGCATGTTTTTTCCTATAATTAGAAGTAGTATTTTTGTTCTATATCAATTATTGTATAGTTTATTTAAAGAATAAGGTTAGATCAAAACTTTTCAATTGATACCAAAGCTTCAATCCAAGTTTGATTTCCTAGAGTTAGATTTGAGGGGTGGTTGGAATAACCATTGTACCATAGGGAATTGATCTCATGGACAAACTAAAACTATGGATATAGGTGAAGATGATGATTTGGAAGTTCATTGACATCTATAGGTTTTGGTGTAATGGAAAATCTTTGTTTGGTATAAGTTTGGATTATAGATTTTGTGGTTGAGATCTCTCTAACAATTGATCATGTAAAACACCAACTCTTAGAATTTGTTTTCATTTTATTGAAATTAATATGATTATTGGAGCATCAAGATGATGACTCTTTAGACATGGAAGGAATTGTGAAAAATTATAAAAATATGAACCTATCAAGAACTAGATGATTATACCTCTACAAAAGCCAATGATAGAAAAAAAAAGAGGTTAATAAAAATAAATGTCAATCCTTATTTCATATTTAAACAACTTCAAACAAGATCCTATTTCTAAGAATTATAGGCAAAAATATAACCATAAATTCCAAAAAGAATATACAAGAAGATCTTACTAATGTAATGATCACATCAAAGTTATCAAGTAACAAATAGTAAAGAGAGAATTTAAAATTTTAAAGTTTGAAGAAGTTAAGAGTGCGAGTGATAATTTTGTAAGAGCAAAGGATGTGATCAATAATATGGCTACCCTTAGAGAAATTGTGAACAAAGGGGTTTCTCTATAAAATGTTTTAACTTATCTAACACCAAGGTGAAATAATGTTTCAATAATAACTCACAAAAGTAAAGATTTGATTACTCTTAAGTTTGGTCACTCAATTGGATCTCTTATATATTGTGAAGAAAGACTTAGAGATATAGTTTGAGAAAGTGGTGATAATTTTTTATCCTAAAATTTTTAGATCATAGAGAAGGTTGGTGTCAATAATACAAGCAAACAAGAACAAGGAAAATATAGGAATCGAGGTTATTCAAGATGAAATGGAGGCATAAGAGGTGGTGGTAGTAGAGAGAAAGGTAGAGGTAGATTTGATAAGATAAATGTCCAGCTTTATCATTGTAATAGGAATCCAATCACTTTGAAATGGAATGCTAATTAAAATCAAGTAATAAAAATAAAAGTGTTAATTAAGACCTCATGAGGGTAAGGAGACTTATCATTTTTTTTAATCTTATGCTAAAGGTAAAATAGATCTAAAGAAATTTGATATGTAGATTCAAAGTTACTCTAACTGCATGTTTGGGAATAATGGGCTCCTTTCTATAATGAATGAGAGTTTCAAATCAAATATCAATCTTGGTGATGAAAAATCCTTGGATATTATTATAAAAGGAACTATGAAAGTGCATTTTAAAGAAGGTACATGAAAAGTGTTAATGATATTTATGGCACACATAGATTGAAACATATTTTTCTAGGTGTAGTATAATGATAGTAATAGAATTATCTTTATTTTTTTCTAAAAATAAATGATATACAATCAATGATAAGAATAAAGAAAATTAATTTTCTATATTTTTTCCTATGTTAAAATAGGGGGTTCACGTTGAAGTTTGGAGAACATAATATCAATATACCCATACATGGAATATGGAGATAGAAGTTGGTTATTCACTATGCAGATGTCACATTTATAACAGGGAAAGCATGGTCAAAAGAGCGGTTCATGAAGAAAGTTAAATTGTACACCTCCGTTATCATTAACAATGTAATATTCTAACATTCCCCTGCTTATTAAATTGCTCCTACAAATGTACCCTTGAAATCTTGAAATACACTTTGCCAAGGGACCCCCTACCCCTTAAAGCTTACATAACAAAACACGTTGATTACAAAATAGATATACATTCTTGAGAAGATCTTCCTTTGAAAAGAGAAAATTTGAATCAAGTGAAAATCCATTAGGCTACCTCATGACCCTCGGAAGGGTGTAGCTTCAAGCTGAATTCTCGAGTTCTTGGACTACAATTTTCTTAAACTCTCGAATCACTGATTCCCTAAATTATTTTACAACAATCCATATTGAACTCTACAAACACAGGGCTCCATCAAGCTGTTTGATGACCCTCATAAGGGTATAATTCTCAATCATAGTCTCATAAACTCATTGGACAACAATCCTTATTGAGTTCAACACCAAATCTCTTACAAATCTCTAAAAACTAAACTTCACAATATATGCATTCTTAAAATCCACCAGCATCAACAAGGAAAGCAATAAAGAAAGCAAAAACACTTTCTCATGCAAAGCACCATCTCAAAGAAAGAAGCTAACTTGAGATTATGGAAATTCCTTCATCATCCAGTGCCACCCGCCTTCAATAGGACAACCCATTACATTAATAAGTTTGGTTTGGATTCCTTGAAGTTTTTTTTCAACTTTTTTGCTAATGCCTTGATTTTGCAATGCACCAAAGGAAACTTGATATTAGGATCATGAAATTTCTTGATGCTCTCATGCTTGCAAAGCTTTGCAAGAATAGTCACTATCTTGATAATTTGAATGCAAGATTGTCACATCCTCTAATGTGAATCCATCACATCATATATGGTGTCTAGATACTCCTACATGTTATGATAGCTAGTTCTATTATGGAAATGAAGCTAGATACCATAATTCTTGAGTATTGTCAGATTTTTCTCAAAAATATCATTAATAGCGAGCATTTATATTTTATCCATTTCTCTTCTTCACCTTCCATAGCTTCTTAAAAAAATAACAGATCTTGGATTTATCCCAAACATCATTTTTCAAAATGAGGTGATACTGAACAATATTGACCTTGAGACAACATTCTTTGACATCGTTGGTGTTCTCTATACATTTGCATAATAAGTTAAATATTTGAGTAGTTAGGGTAACACCCATATTTGGTCATAGGCAAATAAAACTCTCTAATATTGAAATCCATGAGTAGATATTGATAGAGTAAGATTCCCTAACATGCCTATTTGCATTTGATGACTCTTCTTGCAAGTCATTACTGGAGAAAGATGGGGATATATAAGTCATTCAAATATTTTGCATTTTTTATACTATGGCTGGAGAATTATACTTATAACATTATAAAACCAATTGGGTTGCCATTCAATACTGCAATGTCGTTGGCAATCGCCTCAAGAAATATAGTCTCTGCTATGACGATTGGTATGATCAATCCTTTGATCTGGTCTTACAAGAAGCTCTTATTCGCTTGATCCGGGAGGTAGTGGATGCTCGTAACCAACACATTAAGCATGTTATGGATCTCTCAATGAAGCAGTACCTGCATAAAGAATTGCAGTTGGTGCAAACTAAAATGTAAGACTATAACCGGCTCCATAGACCCATGCCTCACCGTTACCACAAACTGAAATGTAAGGCTAGACCCGCCTCCACAGACCTGTGCCTCACCGTTATCATAATGATCATTTATCCATATTAGCAACTTCGTCCAATGCAAAGAACTCTTCTTCATAGGCCCAAAGATTGAATTGCTCTGATACCATATGAAGGACATAAAACATAATGATTGTGCAGTAGTTTCCTTTATAACAAGAAAAGAGCGATAGAAAGAGCGGTTGGTGAAGACAGTTAAACTGTACAACTTCCGCTATCATTAACCATCATTAACAATGTAATATGCTAACAATATCATGTATGGGGACTTGAATTTTCATAGTTTGAAGCTACTAACATCAAAAGAGTCAATTTATGGTTCTTCTAATGTAGAAGAGAATGAGAGAATGAGGAGGTTTGTGCATGTAAGAGAAATTTTTTCAAAAAGCAGTGAATGGAAGGCTCATTATCCGCTTCAACTAGTTCATTCAAAAAATTTGTAGTCTTATACAAACAAAAAGTTGAGGTAAAAAATCATATTTCATTAATTTTATTGATGATTATTCATGAAAATTTTAGATTCTTTTTGAAGATGAAATATGAATCCTTCGATACATTCAAAAGGTTTAAATCTTTCATACAAAATGAAAGTAGTTGCACAAAATAAAGTTCTTAATGATTGATCATGGAAGATAATCCTAATCTAAGATTTTTTTATTGGTTATTTTAATCTTAATAATATCAAAATACAACTCACTAGTACTTAAACACCTCAAGAAAATAATAGTAAAAATAACCATACAATGATGGAAATGAAAGAAACTAGGTCAAAAAATTTTTTTAACTCCCTTTGGGCTCTTGAAGTTACTATAATAGTTTATATTTTCAATCAAAGTTCCACTAGTGCACTTGATAGGATGACTCCTAATGAATCCTCATATGAAAAAAGTTTAATGCTAATAATTTCAATGTTTTTAGTTTCGGAACATTTAGTATGTGTTGATTTAGATAACCAAAAAATAAAAAAGTTAGATCTACAAAGTGAATCATGCATATTTGTTAGGCATAGTCAATAAAGCAAAGCATATAGACTATATAATCTTCTCACTAATAGCACTGTTGTGGAAAAAGGTGTGAATTTTTAATAAAGTGGGGAGTATATGTTCATAAAAAATCTATGTTGAAAAGTCTAAATCCATTTATAATTACATGATAATATTGATGACATTGCTGCTAAGAAATTCACTAGGATTTCAATTCTAATTCCTACAGGTCCACCAAGTAGACCTTCATTTAGTTCTTCAATTCCAAATGCAAGTTCAACTTCAAGTCCAAGTTCTTCAAGGAAGGTAAGAAGTTCTAATACTATTCATTAGAATACAAGATGACAAACACATGAAGAGACTTTGATAGGTGGTATACTAATTTTCTTTTAGTTTATTTTAGTTTTAGGAATCTTAAAATAGCTTTAAAAGTTGTTTCTTAAGATCTTTTTATGAATTTTATCGCTCTATATAGATAGAGGCTCCTTTGCTCTTTAGTTAAAAGAATAGTGTGTACAAGTCCGCATATTCTCAGCAACACACAGGAAAATTCAGAATTAATATGCATAGAGGATCCTTATGAGGAAAAATAGAGCCTTGGAGGTTTCTAAAATGAGAAAGAGTTAACAAAGCGTGTACTCATTGCTGAGTTATATTGTATTTTTTCTCTGACTTTGTTCTTACCTACAACTGTAAGTAGTCAATTTTCTCTATATCAATTATTATTCAGTTTATTTAAAGAACAGGGTCAGATTAAAATCTTCAAAAATAATATGCCCCGCTTTAAAGCCAGGGAAAAATTGTACTCAGAAATATCTCTTGATTAATTCTGCATCTTTCACTTGTCACATGTACAATCTTAATTAATCTCATCTCTGTGTTTTCACAGTTGCTTTTTCTTCTTGGAGCTCAAATGTTTTTTGTTTTCATTTGTTGCATCCCATAAGTTTGCAATGGATGCACATTCATTGGTAGGTTTGTAATTTGTTGTCATTTATTGGTAGAGAGTCCAATGCTTCAATGTTCGATCAATTGTTGTTTCAGATATTTTTCTGAGTATTAAAACTTATTTATCTATTTTTTCTTCAAAATCTTCTAGATCGATTTGGATTTTGTTTTGAAAAACTATGAAACATATTGTCCTGAGTTTCTCTGTTAAAATTGAAGGAATAAATTATGGCAATGTCCCCATCTGATCAAAATATGTCAATCAGAGCCCAGAGATATGTAATGTGTTTGAAAATGGTTATCCACTTGTAAAAACGTGGTGAACGTATTGGAAGAATTATCCCTGGTCCACGTAATGTAGCTAGATTGAGACATGAGATACTAATTAAAATCTCATGTAGTATTTACAAGCAATAGAAAAATCTTGTTTGAAAAAATATGGTTTGTGTTCACAAAGAAACTCACTGTTTACCGAACTAAAATTTTAAATTAAGAAGTTTATATTTATAGTAAAGAATGGACAAGATAAAAGTGTTTTAGTTTAATTGGTTGAGTATAATTGGTGAGGGCGATTGTATGTTCTTTAATTACATGGTCCATCAAGATTCAAACCCTTAGAGGTGCAATAAATATGAGATGAAGTTGAGATCATACCCTAGTTGACTTTGGTGGAATGGATACCCCTTAGTGCTTGACTCTTAGTTGAAAAGATATAAGCTTAGTCTCTTGTTCTAAATACTAATAGATTATAAAAAAATGATTTCACAATAGTTAACCCTCAAACCAAACAAAAAGAGAAAACATAATTTAAAATACCTTGCAACTATATCAAAGAGGACATGGGTCCACTAATCGAGGATGACTAGAGAAGGGTGCTTCCTAGCTAAATCATTGAGAGAGGATTGGGAAAATTGGGGAGGCATTTAAGTTGATGGCCTATCAAAACACTTAAGTTTCTAATCCCTTTTTAAGATTAAGTCAAGGTTATTGTAATGGTGAAAACTGTATATCATGTAATGTTTTGGTTAGTTATAGATTTATTTTGTTTGGATTACATTTTTATGTACTAACTAGTATATAAGTGGCATGCTTTTGTATTAAGACTTGGCATATTCTTTGAACATGATTTGATTCTTTCTACACATTATTACGATTTTTTGTAATCTTGCATTTTTCTATTTTCTATTGAGATCAATGTAAATTTTATTATAAAAAATGAGGAACAACAACAATCATTTCCTTGTTCTCATGAACAGTAGAATGAAGTAGCATAATAATAAAGGCTGATTTTTGCATAACCTTAGAACTAAAATTAAGAATATTTTAAACCATAGATTCCACTTTATTCATTTTTCATTTGTAACCTTCACATTTTCTTGTAAAGCAACCAACATTTTCTCATTACTAGCACAAAGAGAATAGGAATTCTTAGTATAGTTTCTCTTATCAACCTTTCTAAGCTAAAAATGAAAATAATTAGTAGTAATCATTTTAGTGGCAAGAGTCTCTTTAAAATCACCGAGGTCCTTGAGATCATCCCCTTTCTTAGAAGACTCAAACTCTAAATTTACATTGGTATAAGTAGAGTTTCAATCCTCAAAATCACTATCATTCATAGTGTCATTGGTTTAATTCTCTTAGTCACAAGAGGCAATATCCTTAATGCTAGACTCAACAAGATTAGCCTTTTGAAGTCCTATCTCACAGTCCTATATATTAACAATTTGTAAATGGATTTTGTAACTAAACTAGAGGATCTTCCAGTTATAATGGTTGACCCTATAGTTTTATTATTAGTAGAAGGTCAATTGCTCTTAGTATCCTTAGTAGAATTGATTTCCACCATCATATCTTTAGTAGACAATATGTCATTAACTTTGTCCATAAAAAACATCATTTCCCTTATTCATGTTTTCAATACTAAAGAGGGTTGATAAGCTCTAGAGTTCTTTCTAGTATTATGGATAGAAAAATGGGAAACAATTTACCTTTCATGTATTTACAATGAAAACTAGGACCCTTACAAAAATCAAAAGGAGTTACTAAATTTCCCTCAACCATATAAACCTTCTTGATAGAAATGTTAACATTGATAGGGGAATCAAGAGTAACATCTTAATTACCAATCTTCTTGTTAGGGAAAAGTGATCCCTTCACACCCTTCACACCTTTACCTTTAACTAAAGAATATTTCTTGTTGATGCCTAAAGTTTCTAGGCACACAACCTTATGGGAAACTTAGCTAATGGGGGGACCAATTGTGCTAAATTGAGTAACCTCCAAGTTTTAAAGAAGCAGACTCTTCCATGTATTGGGGGTGAAAAGGGAAAAGGTAGTAGATATATTAAAATAAAATCTAATCTAAGGTGATGTGCCAAGATTTAAGTAAATAGGCATGGGAAATCTTCCTTTCAGATGAGATTTTGAGGGCCCGTTCAACAATCTGCATGTCTGAAAATAACAAAAAACATAGATAAAATTCTTAAGAAATTAATTAAATAGCATAATATGAGTTTCATATGCATTCATTGAAAAAGAAGAGTATAGACATGATCTGAACAGTGAAATTATAAATTTTTTGATGATATACTACTCATTACAACAATACTAGCATAGTATAATGTTTTATCAAAATTTAACCAAGAAAATAGAAAGGCCGAACAAATTGGCATAGTCCATTAGTCTTAATACAATAATCTTAAAACAATACAAAGGCTGAGAGTCCTTTTATATTTTTTCTATGTATTTTCAAACCCTTTTTCAAAGAGTCATAGCAGTATATATAGATCCTTCCACCACTTGAAAGCTAGGTAACAAAAAAGATTCCCTAGGCATGGGCCATGCGTTCATTGCAATTATTCTCCAAAACCGATGCAACAAAAAGATTCTAAAATGTGGAATTCATTTGCCTCAAACAAATTGCGCCCTTATGCAAATGATGGATGTGGTCTTAGAGTGGAAGCAATGAAAGTCCCAAGAAGACATGTGTTTAACCATCTGAAGAGTTGATTAAGACACGTGACATAGAGGTGGGGCCTCTCATTCTTCCTTCAAGATTAAAGTCCCTGTGGAGGTGACACATGGCGCAGTCTACACTCAAAGCCTTGACTGTGGGGTCCACCAAAAAGGTTCTCGCAGAGAATGCAACATGGCACATGGGTGAGGCTTGGAGAAGTAAGGGAAAAGAGTTTCCAAAGGCACACACTGCCTACATGTGGCACAAGCGGATGAAGGTGCTACCAAAAGGGGCTTGGAAATATGCAACATAAAAAGCATGGGATGAGGCTATGCAAAACCAACAAAATCAACTCGGAGGGAGCTTTAAGGATTATTAAATCCATAGCTTTTGGTGACTAATAGGGGCATTTTTCCTATAGAATGAGAACCCAAAAATCCTAGTTCCAAGATCAGAGCCTTGTCCATTGGGCAATATCAGAGCTTTGAAAGGGCGGTCTGCAAAGGCAACCAGTCACCATTGGATGACATCAATAAGACATGTAGATGCTCTTGCGCCTTGTGCAGATCAATAATTTTCTTAAATGGCAACTCCATGGAGATCCTAGTCCCAGACTCAAGCTGGAAAAGAAGTTGCGCTATCTGATGGATGACACTTTCAATAGTCACTGTTATGGGAGGTTGATTGAATGATTGGAAAGCAGATAGATCTTGTTACTTTTCCTTGATCTTTGCTGCAATATACTCCACTATGGCCATTGATTGGTTGGAGAGAAAAGGGGATGACAAGACCAATTGAGTCAATTGGGAAAATTGCATCTGCATATTATTCATAGTGTGACTCAGTATGACTGAGCAATTGCTAGCTTGAAGGATCACTGCATGATAATGGATGAATTCCTTCACCCTTTTTATAGCCGATCTCTGGTCATCTATCCCTTCCCTTTCCAAATCTGCATTCGACATTGTATACAATTTTCCCAGCAATTGCTCAGCCTCGAGCACCTTTTTAGCGATGAATTGTGGGACCTGCTCAATGGTGCCACACACCTCCTTGCTTAAATTTTCTGCATCTGCCAAGAATTGTAGTGCCAGTTGCAAGGACAAACAGAAAGACTTGACTTTTTCCCAATAGGAGACATATAATTGTTGAGCTACTAAAAGAAGATCTGATTGAGGAAAATAGGGCTAGGAGGAAAATTTCAAAAGTTTTATCTCAACCTCCTTCAACCCAATTTCTTCCATTAGCTCATCAATTTTCTTGTCCGATGCGTTGAGTCATTCTTGTAGAGTTGTTAACTCTGTATCTTTGCTTCTCAACAACTCCTCTGCTTGACCTTGGTTTTGCATTCCTTTTCTAGGGAGACCTTCATTTCTCCAATCTCTTTTTCAAATTGAACCTATTGGTTTTGAAGCTCCTAATTCTTTTGCTGCATTTCTAGTTCCAATCGAGCTCGTTGATCCTAAAGCTCTTTGTTCTTCTCTTGGGATTCCTTCTTCACTTGAGCCAGTTGCTCCTAAAGTTATTTGTTTTCCTACTATAGGTTAGTAACTAGGTTAGGATCCTGGTACTAGAACTTTGTAAGTTCCTCCTGGAGTTTGGCCTTTTCTACCTACACTTGTTGAGAAAAGCATGCAATTTCAGTGTCCTTAGCCTTTTCCTTCTTTTGCAATATCTCCATTCTTTATTTAATAGTATTGAGCTCGTCTTCCCTCTTCTTTAGTTGACGACTATGCTTCAAAAAAAATTTAGTCACAACCCTCTGAGTTTCCTCCATTAGCTCAACTTTCTCTTCTGGCCGGATTGAGTGTAGATTGATCCCTACGGTATGGATTCTATAATCCTTGGGTTGCATTTTCCCTTGAGGTTTGATGGTGTTGGGAGACATAGTTGTAAACATTATTGATCCTTGAACCTCATTAAGGAGGGTCCACATGAATGGCTCAACAGGCTTTGTGGCATCCTTTTCCTTTCTTTTTTGGACTCTCCTAGCTCGCCGTGTCTTAGTCATGGATTTTTTCCCAAAGAATTCTGCTGGTGATCTAATTTTTTCACCGACAAAGGGTGCATTGGGAGGAAGAGCAAGAAGGGAATGAAATCATCACATATTTGAATGATGTCTACTTTGGAAAAGTTACCGTCAATGGGGAGAAAGGGGGAATTCCATGCCAAGTTCTAATTGGGGAAATGATGGAACGATTCATAAGGGGTGGTGGTAGTAGTCCAAATGTAGAGGTCACCATCTGTTGGGAAGGTTGAGTAGGATCTGATGCAATGGGAGAGAAAGGGTTTGCAAAAGAAGGTTCAGATTGGGCCCCAACGAAAGATGGAACAAACTGTAGGGGAGTAAAAATTGCCTATTTGATTGAAGAGAAGGGAGATTGAGAGAAACCTCCTGAGAGTGTAGAAGCGGAAAATGATAGGCCGAAACTTGAAGTAATTGGAGATGCGAATGCAACAGGGTTAATCAAAGAATAAGAAGTGAGAAGAGGCGGAGACAAAGGTACATGAGTTGTTGTAGGCTCTAATCCTTGGCTCATTGTAGGTACTTGCGAGCTTTCTCTTGGAGTAGCATCATTGCACAACCTCTTCTCAGGTGGAGAATTGTCCATGTCTACGACCAATTGAGATTATTGAGCCACTCTAGGTCTCTTAGTAGCCCATGTACATGGTAGCATGGACACCGCACGTGATGTAGTTACTTGCATGCTCAGTGGAGTTTCACTGGGTTGTTTTGCTACTTCTCCAACTCCCTGTATTTGGGCCTTCTTTGCCTCTCTTTCTCTGAATATTGCAGTTGCTTCCTCCCAATCCATTTCCTCATCTTCTTCAACATCAGTGTCATTGTTCTCTTTGTTCCAGAGATCATCAAAATTTTCATCCATTTCTGGCTCTTGGAACTTGGCATCAAGACATTTGGTCTCTTGACAATAAATCTAGAAGTGAGCAATCTTATCCTCACTCCACTAGTGGTTCTTTGTCAATTCATTATAGAAGGTGGCCCCAATTTTGCACTTGTCACTAGTCTTTGCCAAAGGGAAATAAAAAGATAATCATGGCAGCCTTCCTGACTCTGTGGGAATATAAGCCAAGTCTACAAAGAGAGTATGGTTCCCTGTCAGTGGACTCCATCGAGTTTCCAAGTAGGGTCAGGAGCTATGAGTCACTTTAATGTTTAGATCCACTAAGTCATCATCGGTATTATATTCCCATTTGTCATAGATCAATACTAGCCCTAGATAAGTAAGCTTCGTAGTTAGCAGACCTTCCATCTACTTTTTCTCCATTATTACTGTTCTAAAGCTTAAGGGGCATTTGAAAATTTTTTTCTTATTTTTTCTCACACAAATTTTTTTGTCTATAATTGCTAGTTGTCTGAACACTTCAAGGACCAACACCCTATTTGTCACATAAACCGGGAGCCGAAATGGTTCCTTAGTAAAACCATGCAACCTAACAAATGAAAAATACTCTCTAAGAAACCAATCACAAGGAGGAACAAAATCTTGCATCCATCTCACTTGCTCAATGGATAAATGATAACAACCAACCTCACCCTCCTTATTAAAATCTTGCAATATTAGAGTCAAGAAAGAGTCAAAAAATGCATAATAATCACGGGTCATAGAAAGGAGATGGATCCACACATACACCAGCTTCTTAACCACACTTTCATCAAAGATAGACAAATCCATATTTTTTTAAAAGAAATTAGGGTTTTGGTGTAAAAACATGTGAACAAGAAAAGAAAAAAACCTAAATCTATACTGTGTGTGATACTCCTTGAATTGGTTCAACATCTTCTGAACAATAGCCTTCACAAAGTCATACCAGAATAGGGTATGTTGTCTTCTGAACTGAAAACCCAAACCCATTTGAAACTCATGCACCTCTTTGTCACTGTCTAGGCCACAAATGAAAGCCAACATAGAGAAGAAATCTTGTATGTCTGAGTTGAGACCATTGTTCCCAACTGAAAACTACGGTGGGTGCTTATCTTCCTTGGGACTTTTTGTTTCATAATTATAAAAACTCAAGAGCATGGGTTCTATTCTTCCAGAAATTTTCCAAATTGTTCCTGGTGAATTTATCAAGTGCTTCTCCAATATTCCCTATATGGTTACATAGCATGTCCCTAACAACATCAATGTTGATCACTACTCTTAGGTTCTGACCTTCTATAATGCCTATATCTAAATTGAAATATTGAATGCATTCATGAACCAACTCTGGGAAGTGATGTGTTAAGGGAACCATATACTACAGAAGACCATAGAACCACAACTTGTAAGTGCCAAATACTCTTGGTCATTAGCCTTTTTCATTCTTTCGCAGGCTGCCTCCCTAAAATTCTTAGGGTTGGTTTTGATCTCATGGTCATAAATATTATCCCATTCTTCTGCCATCTGGACCTTGTTCCTATGGGCAGTCTTCTGCATGAACCGTATGTGAGGCCATTTTGGATTTTCCAGCATCCCAGGAAAGGCATAAGAAATGTCACTAAAAACATGGGTCATTGGCACCGTCAAGATGGCGTCTAAAACATAGATTTTTGGGACCCTATGGACTACTCTTGCACTTCTAGGGTTTTTCACTTAAAAGGAGAGATATAAGGACAAAAATGCTAATGTATCGGTCAAATTAGGATGTAAGTAATGTTTTTTAATGTAAATGAACTTAACTAAATGAAATTGACTAATCTGAATGACCGAAAATGAATGCAAAAGTGTAATTATAATTATGTTTGAAAACATATTGTGATATGCAAACAACTATATAAATGAAGAAATAATGCAAAACAGAAAGTACAGGGATGAATTTGAGTGCACCTAGATGAATTGTGATGATTCTGGAGTGTTCTGAATGTTGATGGAATTCACTAATTTTTCACAGTGGGACTCATTCACCCAGGGTGGCAAATTCGTTCACTTACTCATGAAAAACTATCGGGAGTTGGTTTCTATCTATCGGGATCCAAAATCTGACAAAACTCAAGTTTCCAGTCCTAAGGTGGGACTCATTCACCATAGGTGGTGAATCATTCCTCTCCCAAGTTTCTGAAAATTCAAGAGACAACTCTACAACACCAGATCTGGAGATGTCTGCTTGTTGGGTTGCGGAAGTCAAATCTATAGAAAATGGACAAATAACTCTCTCCAAGCTTGAATTTGACTCAAGTTGACTTGAAGCACCTAATTGACTTGGAAATTAATCTTCAACACCTAATAACCTATCAAATCTACATAAAAATAGCTACAAACAAACATGCAATAGGGGAAAAATGATTAGTGGTTAGTGAATAGGGATTTTCCTTGGTCAAACCCCACTTTTGGTAATTAAACCCTTGAAAAGGCAATGAAATGAAAGAGAAAGATAAAATAATAACATGAAAAATGATATCAACTTACCTAACCCTTGATAATGCAAGTCTGAAGTTATGTTAATGGCTGCTTTAAAGTGCTTGAATAGTGCTTGAATTATTGATGTAAAGTGCTTGAATCCTTGAATGAGTGAGGAGACTACTTGAATGACTTAGGAGATGTAAAATGAGGTGAAAATCACTTCTTTATACAATTATTGTGCCTTAGTATTTGTTCATACCTCATAACTGGCCGAAATCAAGTGATTTTGAATAAAATCTCGAAAGGAAGTTTGAAATATTTTGAATTTGGTGCCAAGGGGGACTCATTCAGCACCCATGGCGAATGGGTCCCACCTAGGACCTATTGGAACTATTAAAATCTGATAGTTCTTTGCATATTTTCATGCCCCCTAAGTCTCCATATGAGTCTTTCCTTATGCATTCTTCCTTCATTTCAAAATTGGTTGCTCGCATTTTGGCTTATGATTGGCCCCTTGATTATCTATCTATGCATTTTCCACCTTTTGGTCTCTATCGGCATAAGTCTCCCTCTGTCTTCCTGACCCACTTTGTTTCTTTGCTAATTCTTTCTGTTTCAGGTGTAATGGTGTAACTGCACATTATGGTCTCCCCAAACCATTCTTTTTCTGGCAAATGTCTATTGCCTATCAGCAAGACGTTTCTCTTGTCTCGGCGATTGGGTTTTCCTCTACTGGCAGTTATCGACATATGTCTTTGTGGTCGAGCTAATGTCTTACCAAAGTCATGTTGTTTTGGTGACATGTGCACTGTGGGTCTCTTCGGCATATGTTATGGCTTTCGGGGTGGTGTCTTACTGAATATCACTTGTTTCCCCGACTTTGCATTTTGGTAGTTCATTGGTATAAGTTGAGTGCCTTCGGTATAGTGTCACGGCGAGTTGAGTTTGTCTCACCGACGGTGCAAAAGGTTTTCTACCAAATGATTTTTGGCAAGAGTCTTTTTATGTCTTAGCGAGGATGAATATGACAATGATGTTGCATGGTGTAACCTTTTGGTTTCGGCGAGTGGTCTTAGCGAATACAATATGTCTCACCGACTTTGCATATGGAGGTGTTTTGGCCAAGCTAAGGGTTTTCAGCACGACGTCTCAGCGAGTGATCTCCAGTCTTACCGATGGAAACATGTAGATCCTTGTCGGCATAGGTGTTGCCTTGTCTCGGCAACGCGAGGATAGTTGAGGACCTTCAGTGAAGCATTGGATAGTCTACAAGATGTCTCATCAAAGATTGAAGGTTATGGTGACATTCATAATGGGCACACATCGGCAAGAAAATCATTAAGTCACAGTGATATTCAGAGTGGATAAGGATTTTTGGTAAAGCAATGTGGAGTCTGCGAGAGGTCTTCTTGATATCATAGAGCTATAGCGATACGGAAAGGGAACTGGGGGATACTTCTTGGCTTCGGTGTGACCAACAGAATGTTATAGCTCGACATACAGAAGGTGACAATGCATATCGGTAAAACATAGTGTGATCTACAGGACATCTCCCTGACTTGGATATGTCACAGCGAAAGTGAAATACAAGGGCAGAGCGATTAACAAGTGAATTGCCTTCGGCATAGCTACTGCATTGTCTCACCGACTATACACTGGTGAAAAATAGAATTTCAAAGTGTTGAACTGACATGTTTCTACTTGGACGACCATTGCTTGCCAGCTCGATTTGAGCCCAAATCTTGTGGAGGGCCGACATAATATTTTATTTTGATATTTTTCTCATGCTGGTGTATAAATAAGCATGTTGTGGTTGTTAATTGGGACCAAAATTTAGATTTTCGATATTACAAGTAGATACAATAGAGTAAAATTATTAGACCAAAGGCTTTTATTGCATGATTTCACAATGGAGGTATTTATGAGATTTAGTTGATGTTGCTGCATTTCTCTGCTGTCAATTATTTGTTGAATTCAAATGAAAAATACTGCTAAGTTGTCTCCATGATTGATTTGTCTGGTTGTTTAAATTAACATAACAAGTTTATGTTTGATTTATCAATACACATTTGTTGTATTTGTGTGATCAACCAACTAGTTCTTGCAAGCAAAGATTAAATCCTTTTATTGATCATAGTAATCAGAGAAACTCATCTTGGATTATTGAAGTAGAACTTAGTAGTTACATTGTTGAATGTTTATACAAGCTGTAAACAAAAAATATGCCAGATAATTTGTGTCTTCTCCAGAAAGTGTTGCTTATCTTGATCTCATTTGACTCCACATACCCAACAAGGCACTAGTCTCTGCACTTCACCATTTAAACTCATTTAGTTTTCTTTACATCTGTTAATTGAGCACTTATTTTAGGATCCACATCAGAATATTATTATTGTTTTCAAATTGGATTTCATTTGTTTACTTCCCATTGCCATTGTGAACAAATTGTTTCAAGAAGATAATCACAAGTTAAGTCTACATTATCTGAAGAGGTACACCCACCCAGGTTTTGCAGCACCTAAAGAGTGGAAGGTTGAATTCTTCCAACCTTCTCTGTTACCCTAAAACGTATCAAGAGATTGGCAGCCTCTTGAGGAATTTAGCCTGTATTTTTGAGAGCTAACAAATTGGTGACTCTATTGGGGAATAATCATAATCAAAGCTTGAAACATAGAGTCAGAAATTTTGCACAGACTCCACTGGGAATAAGAAACATTAAATATTTTATCACTTTTGACAAAAGTGAGTGGCAACTCTGACATAAATTTTTGCAGTTGTTCATCATGAATGGAAGAAGATCTCAGTTGAGGGGAGGTCATACCGGAGCCCCTGTTGGTAGCAGTAAATGGACACATAAAATTGACAAGGTTGATAAGGGAAAAGGGATAAATGAGGACATGTGCATGAATGGAAAAGACAAAACATCAAGAGCACATTGTGAAACATATGATACATGGAGAGATAATTCAAGTGCATAACTTTGTACTCCCGAAGATCAAAGAAATCCTTTCTTTTCTCTTGATCCCCAGAAAAGAGCTGAGTTTGAAGCTGCATGTGAGGCTGAACAAATCAGAATTCAGCATGAATATGATCAACAGATGGAAGGTAACCAAAATGACTCTATTAATCATGAGCCTTCTGATGAGGTGAAGGCACAATTGGAACTACAAGAAAGGAAGATAACAGAGTTGGAGGCTAAATTATAGAAAACCCAAGTTACTGATAAGATGGCTGGTGGCCCAAAGTATGTTCCACCTCACAAGTAGGGTGATCATGGTGCAGAGGCCTCCAATAAGCAAAATGCTCCTCATAATCAGATAGGAAACCACCACAAGCAGCCAAATCGTCCACCTCACATTCCTACATAGCATACAGGTATGTATCCACCTCCTGGTTAGAATTATATCCCACATTATAATGCACAGTATAATAATCACATGCCTCAGTATCAGCATCCGCCTATCCCTCCCCCTCACCAACATGCAACCAGGATCAGACAGTTTGATTTAGCTAGTTTTCTGTTGTATCCTTACACTATGGATGGCAGTTGGAGGAATATGGTGTCCAAATTTACAGGAAGTAATGCAATCATAGCTGAAGAACATTTAAGGAGTTTTAATAGTTTCATTCAGGACATAGATATGCCTTATGAAGATTTACACATGAAGTTGTTCATGATGTCACTTCTTGAAGATGCTAGGGATTGGTTCAATAGCCTGCCAGCATTCTCAATTAATTCTCTCCAAGAATTTCAAGACAAACTCTTAGAACAATATGGGAATCAAAATGCTCTAGATGCAGCTCTTATGAATTAATGAGAATTCAGAAAAAATAGAATGATTCAATTTATGATTTCAACAGAAAATTCAACAAGTTGCATACTAAAGTACCTCCTGGATCAAGGTTGCCAGACTCTGTTGCACTGAGTATCTATTTAAATGTGTTTGATCCTAAGATAGGGTATGAATTGAGATGTAGATCCCCGAGAGATCTATCTGAAGTACAAAATATCACTTTGACAATTGAAAACAACAAGAAAGTTGCTGGTATAACTAATAAAAGAGACCACTCAAGGCCTCCTCAGCAAAATAACTATCAGTACAGACAAGAGAATACATACAGAAGTGAGAATAGAAATGAAAGGCCAAGGCTACATGATATGCCTTACAATACAGATTGGAAAGATGGGAAACCTATAGCAGCTAGGCCCAGAAATAAAGAAACTCTGGATCCATTGAGCAAGAAAGGGACTTACATGGTGAGTAATAATTACTTTTGTGAAGTTTGTAATCAACCAGATTCTTGAAACTATTGTGTTGTAGCTCAAAGGATGCATGAAGAGGGAATGTTGATGGAAAATGATGATCACAAGGTGTATTTGACTTCAAATGTTTTTCACCATGTTGAGGAAATAAATTCATCTTCAGAGGATGAAGGCTATGAATATGATGTGTCCAATCATAAGTATAATGTCCATATGGCTGAACAACAGATCTTTTATGATTCTGATGAGGATTACACAGAGCCACATTCTGTTGAGGTGCCTATTCAGTGTAGTGTTAGAAGACTAACTAAAGATGAAATAGATAGAATAACTATTGCAGCAATAGAAAAAGCCAAAAGTCAATACTGGTTGAGAAATAGAAAAACAAATGAGCTAGATGGAGTTCCTGGGGGAATTTTTATAAAAGATCAAAAGGAAACATAGGAAAATGTAAAGAAACCAGAAAGCAAGTAGCATGATAAAATTGAACAGAATCCATTCCAAAAGGAGGAAGTGAAGGAATTAAATAAAGATGTACAGACGCCTGGCTAGCTTAATAAAAATGAAAAAGAAGAAAACAAAGGAGATGTGCCAGAGTTGAAGAAGATTGTTAAGATAGATAGCTCCTCTTTTGACTTCACACAAGCATTATCTCAGGTAAATATGTCTGTACCATTACTTGAATTGATGAAAATTAAAGAATACAGAGATAATGTTGTTCAATTGATTACAAATCAAAATGAAAAACATATGAATTTTGAAGAAGTCAATAGGTAGAAAAGGATAAATAATTCAGAAGTCTGTTTGGGTGATGTTTTAACAACCTCCCCACAAGTGGATCCTTTCTTTACCACGTTGCTTATAAATAATAAATTGCTGAGGAACTGCATAATAGATTCTGGTGCTGCTATAAACATCATGCCAGTTGGAGTAATGAAGCAACTGGGCATGTGGGTTGATACATGTGAAGGGAAGTGTTATGCAATGGATAATAGACCAGTACCTATGGTGGGCATTATGAGAGGTGTTGAAGTCAAATTGGCTACTTATCCACAGGTGGCTTATAATATAGATATCACAGTGATTGATACTCCTCCACAGTTTGGTATGCTTTTGTCAAGACAGTGGACAACAACTGTTGGTGGAAATGTTCAATTTGATCTGTCTTATGCTACTATACCAGTGAATGGCCAGGAAGTCAAGTTGTATAGAGAGCCAAGAGTGAACCAATTTTTTTATTGTGTGCCTCAAGATCAGATTAATTGTTTTTGTGATGTTGATCTAGGGAGTTTTAAAATAGAACTAGCTCAGCCAGAATTAACTAATAGTGATCCAATTGAAAAACATGTTGCACAAGATTGCAATGGTGTCTGGAAGATGTATTTTGATGGAGCCTGCAGCCAAGAAGGTAATGGAGCTGGGATTGTATTTGTTTCACCTAGAGGTATTACTTTTAAATATTCTTTTCTGTTAGCATTTGAATGTATAAACAATGTGGCAGAGTATGAAGATTTATTGACAGGCTTGAACATAGATGTGAAACACAAGATTAAGTTGCTGGCTGTTTTGGGTGATTCTGAGTTGGTTGTTTTACAAATCAAATCAAAATATGAAGAAAACACAAAAGATTAAAATAGTATAGGAATGTTGTATGGGATACCATTGAATTATTTGATGCATTTTCAATTGAGTGGATTGACAGATCAAAGAACACAATGGCTGATTTTTTAGCAAATGTGGCACTAAAAAGAGATCATATCACATTGGCTGGGGTATCACAGATAGAGTTCAAGACAAGGCCTACTGTTTCTAATAACATTTATAGTTGGCAGGTCTTCAATGATGATACTAACCTTTTGAAATTCCTCAATTGTATAGATCAATATGAAGCCCAAGAGATTGATTTCAACGCCTTTGTTAAGGAAATAGATGGGAAACAAACTATGTTTGGCAAAGAGATATTGCAGCTCAAAACAAACAAGCTGCCCAAAGGATTAGTGGCATTGGAAAGGGTGTATGATGGAAATGATAGATCTCTAATGAAGCAAACACCAGTCAGAAGAGAAGATGTTGAAGAAATTAATTTGGGAACTAAAATTGCACCAACAAAGGTATACATTGGGAAGAAAATAAGCCCAACAATTAGAAGAATGTTGATTGAAATGTTGAGAAAGTACAAGCATGTGTTTGCTTGGTCATATGAAGATCGGAAAGCATACAGAGAGGATTTATTTCAGCATGAAATACCTTTGAAGCCAGATGCCAAGCCTTTTAGACAAAAGCAAAGGCCCATAAATCCAACACTGGAGCCTAAGATGCAGGAGGAATTAACAAAGCTCAAGGATGGAGGAATCATTAAACCAATCAGACATTCAACATGGGTTTCAAATCTAGTTCCTGTGAGAAAGAAGAATGGTGACATCAGATTGTGTGTTGACTTCAAGAATTTAAATATAGCATCTCTTAAGGATAATTATCCTCTACCAAATATGGAAACTATACTGCATAAGGTGACAGGCTATGAGCTGTTGTCCATGATGGATGGGTTTTATGGATACAATCAGGTTAAAGTCAAGGAATCTGAGCAATACAAAACAACATTCACAACTCCTTGGGGAACATATGTATACATAAGAATGCCATTTGGTCTCACTAATGCTGGAGCGACTTTCCAAAGAGCCATGGACATAACATTTGCTGATTTGATTAATATTATCATGGTGGTGTACCAAGATGACTTGACTGCTTATTCAAAGAAGGCTGAAGATCATGTGCAACATCTTGAAAGGGTATTTATTAAAGCTCTTGATTATGGTATTAGTTTGAACCCAAATAAATGTCATTTTGCAGTCATAAAGGGCAAGCTCTTGGGGCGTATTGTTTCAAAAGAAGGAATTAGAATAGATCCTAAGAGGGTTGAAGCTATTGATAAGATTCCTATTCCCAAAATTGTTAAGGCAATACAGTTAATCTTTGGAAAAATTAATTTTGTTAGAAGATTTGTTTCTAATTTTGCTGAGATCATCAAGTCCATATCTAAAATGCTGAAGAAAGGACAAAAAATGGACTGGACTAATGAAGCTTTAGATGCTTTCATGTCTATCAAAAAGGCTATCAAAGACGCTCCTGTTCTTAAATCTCCAGATTTTACAAAGCCCTTTTAGATTTTTTCATTTGCCTCAATGCATACTATTGCTACTGTTATGTTACAAAAGAATGAGGATGGTTATGAACAGCCTATGTCTTTCTTTAGTAAATCATTGTAGGGGTCTTAATTGAAGTATGACATAATGGAAAAATAGGCTTTTGCATTGGTAAGGCCACAAAAGCATTTAGACCTTATCTTGTTGGAGCCAAGGTGATTGCTTATGTCCCTCATGCAGTTGTCAAAGACATTTTAGCACAATCTGAAGTATCAGGGAAAAGATGCAGATGGATCAACAAGATTCAAGAATTTGACATGGAAATACAAATTACTAAGCTGGTACAAGGCCAAGGCTTGGCTACGTTGATGGCAGAAACTAATATTGAGGCAAATCATATCTGCAATGTTGAAGAAGGGACTGCAGTTGCAAGCATTGAGCACACTCCTTGGTATACTGATGTTATGCATTATCTTAAATACATGAAGTGTCCAAATGGATTGAGTGACTACCAGAGGAGAACTTTGAAGTTGCAGGCATCTAAATATGTTTTTATGGATGGCAATCTATTTTGGAAAAATAGGGATGGCACATTGTTGTTATGTTTGGATGAGTCACATGCCATGCATGTTTTGAAGGAAATGCATGAAGGAGTTTGTGGAGGTCATTATTCAACAAAGACAACTGCGCACAAAATTCTCAGGGCTGGGTATTTTTGACCAAAGGTTTTTAATGATTCTTTTACATATGTGAGAAAATGTGAAGCTTGCCAAAAGTTTTATGGGAGATTGAAGTATCAAGGTGCTTTGCCACTTCAACCTTTGCAGGCTGATGCCCCTTTTCATCAATGGGGAATTGATTTCATTGGAGAGATACATGAGAAATCAAGTGGAGGACATAGATGGATATTAGTTGCCACTGATTATTTTACAAAGTGGGTGGAGGCAATCCCAACCAGGCAGGCTATAAGCAAAGTTGTAACAAATTTCTTGATGGACAACATTATCACTAGATTTGGTACACCATTGAGGATAATCATAGATAATGGGATGTGCTTTGGGTCAGATGAATTCAAAACCTTTTGTGATAAGTATGGCATTACTATTTCTTATGCAACTCCTTATCATCCACAAGCCAATGGACAAGCTGAGTCTAGCAATAAAATTCTTTTGAAGATTATAAGGAGAATGTTAGGACAAAACAAGAAGGCTTGGGATTCAATATTAAAATTGGCTATGTGGGGTGACAGAATCACTGTGAAAAAGGCAATTGGAAAATATCCATTTGAGTTAATGTATGGAAAACAAGCTAGGATGCCTCTATAGAATTTGTTTCCAGTCCACAAGTTTGTCTTGCAAGAAGATTTGGAAGTTCTTGAACCCATGGAAGATAGAATGGAGCAATTTGCTGAACTTGATGAAGTAAGGAGGGAGGCCCAAAATCAAAACATGAAGTTACAGGCACAAATGAAGTATCTATTTGACAAGAAGGAAAAGAATGGAAAATTTGAAGAAAATGATTTGGTGTTGATGTGGAATGCCCGGTGTTAGGAGAAAGGCAAGCATGGTAAATTTGAAGCTCTTTCGCTGGGACCTTTTGTTGTTACTGGAAAGAAGGGTGAAGATTCATACTATCTGCAGAACATGGCTGGTGAAGATCAGGAATTGCTGGTTCATGGGAAATTCTTGAAGTTGTTCTTCTCTTGATCAACATAGAGGATTTAGCGTTGCTAGTGCATGAACAACTCTTCTGTATCCTCTTTAAAATTATTTTCCATGCACAGTAGTTCTAGGTTTTCATCCATCTCCATTCCACTCTCATTTTCCATTCACTTCCATCTTGCATTAACTTTGCATGCACTCCCACTTCGCATTCATTTCCATTACCATTCATTCCATTTTTGCTCAGTGGCTCATCATTTTGTTTCCGATCTGCTCACCTAAAGATTCTGGATCCTTGCAATGATCTTACTATCATTCATCCCCAGACAGAGCCACTATTGGAACTATTAAAATCTGATAGTTCTTTGCATATTTTCATGCCCCCCAAGTCTCCATATGAGTCTTTCCTTATGCATTCTTCCTTCATTTCAAAATTTTTTGCTTGCATTTTGGCTCGTGATTGGCCCCTTGATTATCTATCTATGCATTTTCCACCTTTTGGTCTTTATCGGCATAGGTCTCCCTCTGTCTTCCCGACCCACTTTGTTTCTCTGCTAATTCTTTCTGTTTTAGGTGTATTGGTGTAACTGCATTATGGTCTCCCCGACCCGTTATTTTTCTGGAAAATGTTTATTGCCTATCGGCAAGACATTTCTCTTGTCTCGGCGATTGAGTTTTCCTCTGTTGGCGGTTATTGGCATATGTCTTTGTGGTTAGGCTAACGTCTTACCGAAGTCATGTTGTTTCAATGACATGTGCATTGTGGGTCTCTTCGGCATATGTTATGGCTTTTGGGGTGGTGTCTTACCGAATATCACTTGTTTCCCCGACTTTTCATTTTGGTAGTTCATCGGTATAAGTTGAGTGCCTTCGGTATAGTGTCACGACGAGGTGAGTTTGTCTCACAAACGGTGCAAAAGGTTTTCTACAAATGATTTTTGACAGGAGTCTTTTTATGTCTCAGCGAGGATGAATATGACAATGATGTTGCATGGTGTAACCTTTTGGTTTCGGTGAGTGGTCTTAACGAATACAATATGTCTCACCAACTTCGCATATGGAGGTGTTTCAGCCAAGCTAAGGGTTTTCAACACGAGGTCTCAACGAGTGACCTCCGGTCTCGCCGATGGAAACATTTAGATCCTTGTCGGCATAGGTGTTGCCTTGTCTTGGTGATGCGGGGATAGTTGAGGACCTTCGGTGAAGCATTGGATAGTCTACAAGACGTCTCACCGAAGATTGAAGGTTATGGCGACATCCATAATGGGCACTCGTCAGCAAGAAAATATTTAAGTCACGGCAATATTCAAAGTGGATAAGGATTTTCGGTAAAACAATGTGGAGTCTGCAAGAGGTCTTCCCAATATCATAGAGCTACAGTGATACAGAAAGGGAACTGGGGGATACTTCTTGGCTTTGGTGTGACCAACAGAATGTTATAGCGACATACAGAAGGCGACAATGCATATCAGTAAAACATAATGTGATCTACGGGACATCTCCCTGACTCGGATGTCATAGCGCAAGCGAAATACAAGGGCAGAGTGATTAACGAGTGAATTGCCTTTGGCATAGCTACTGCATTGTCTCGCCGACTATACACTGGTGAAAAATAGAATTTCAAAGTGCTGAGCCGACATGTTTCTACTTGGACGACTGTTGCTTGCCTGCTTGATTTGAGCCTGAATCTTGTGGAGGGCCGACATAATATTTTATTTTGATATTTTTCTCATGCTGGTGTATAAATAAGCATGTTGTGGTTGTTAATTGGGACTGGAATTTAGATTTTTGATATTACAAGTAGATACAGTAGAGTAAAATTATCAGACTAGAGGCTATTATTACATGATTTCACAATGGAGGTATTTATGAGATTCAATTGATGTTGCTGCATTTATCTGGTGTCAATTATTTGTTGAATTAAAATGAAAAATATTGCTAAGTTGTCTCCATGATTGATTTTTCTAGTTGTTTAAATTAACATAACAAGTTTATGTTTGATTTATCGATACACATTTGTTGTATTTGTGTGATCAATCAACTGGTTCTTGCAAGCAAAGATTAAATCCTTTTATTGATCATAGTAATCAGAGAAACTCATCTTGGATTATTGAAGTAGAACTTAGTAGTTACATTGTTGCATGTTTATACAAGCTCTAAACAAAACATATGCCAGATAATTTGTCTTCTCCAGAAAGTGTTGCTTATCTTGATCTCATTTGACTCCACATACCCAACAAGGCACTAGTCTCTGCACTTCACCATTTAAACTCATTTAGTTTTCTTTACATCTGTTAATTGAGCACTTATTTTAGGATCCACATCAGAATATTATTATTGTTTTCAAATTGGATTTCATTTGTTTACTTCCCATTGCCATTGTGAACAAATTGTTTCAAGAAGATAATCACAAGTTAAGTTTGCATTATCCAAAGAGGTACACCCACCCAAGTTTTGCAGCACCTAAAGAGTAGAAGGTTGAATTCTTCCAACTTTGTCTATTACCCTAAAGCGTATCAGGAGATTGGCAGCCTCTTGAGGCATTTAGCTTGCTTTTTTGAGAGCTAACATGACCTAAAAAAATGTGTTAGGAAAAATGTTGTATTTAATGTTGTTTGTTGGGATAATATGCAAAAATACACTTAATTAAGTCATATGAGGGTATAAAGGGGCCAAATAAAGCATGAGAATGGTGTAAATAGTGAAAATATGCCTAGAAGAGTGTGAAAGCTTGTTACAAGACTTTACAACACTTCAAAATAGGACTTTTTGATGAGTGAAAAGGTGATTTTTAGGTAAATTGCATTAAATAGAGTCTAGAAGAATGTAGAAATGTCTTACAATGCTTCACAACACCTTCACAAGATGTCATTCTTTGAGTTTTAATACCTAAATAAGCATGTTCAAGCTATGTTACAACATAAAATCAGAGCAACATAGTTCGAACACCATGAAATAGGACCTAAAAGGCCATGAAAATGGCAAGGGGTCATTTTTATATGATACATTTAGCCCCTAATTTAGTGAGAGGATGAACCTACTTCAAACTCATACTAAAGTAGCCATGAACATCGAGGGGAGGGTTCAGATGTACTTATGTTAGCAAGATGGAATGACAATGATCAAGAGGGATGATTAAGCCCCTAGGATGAAGATCCTATGGAAAACTAGACATAAGAACAAAGGAACACACAAGTGTTGAAATGATTGGATGAAGCTTTGATCATCAATCCAACTAGTTGTGGAAAGAGATCTAGGTTGATTATTTGAAAAAGAGAATGTGTACTGACTCTAGGGCCACAAAACTCTAGGCTATCCATGAGGTGAGAATGCACAACTGTATACTCACTATGGGGCCACAAAACTAGTTGTCCACGGGGTGAGAAAGCCCAAAAAGGTAAGATACATATGCTACTTGGTATGCACTCACAAAACAAAAAGGTAGCTATGGGGAAAATTCATGCCACTAGGTGGGCTTCCTGCTCAACCATGTCAAAGTTATACCCATTGATGACTTTAACAAGGTACCACAAAGCAAAAAGAATGTTCTTGAATAAAAAGACAAAGGTACCACAGTCATGCAAGTTGCATTATGCAAGGTGGCAAAAAGGAATGCAAAATGTAAAGATGCAAAAATATAAAATGTAAAATGTGAAAAGATGTTCAAAGGAGTCTTGTTTAGTTTATGCAAGGTTAGTCACTTAGGGAACATTGTGCCTAATATCTCCAAGAGAGGACCAATCAAAGAATAGTATATTCACAACTTATGGGATGTAGTGCACCACATCAGGCCACCAAGAGGAATGTAATATGCTAAGATAGATCACACTTATGAAGGACATCACACCCAATGTCATCCACAAAGTGACAAACACATAATATAAAGGAAAATTCTACACTAGGAACCAAGAGTGCAAATGAATTATGGTAATGTATGCCCCCCACTTTAAAGGAATTGCTACACATTGTTCTGTGAGAAATTACTTTAAAGTAGCAAAGGAAAGAAAATGCAAAAAGAAAACAAGACATAAGAGCCAACTTAGAAAGCCCTATGCCAAGTCATATGTTTCGAAGTTAGGATACGTCATGTTAAGGAAAAGGAAAAGCAAAGAAAAGGGATTTTCCCCTAGAAAAGAAAGCACACCAAACACATAAGGGATCTATGGATTTGGGGTCAGTATGTTCATTGCTGCAATTTTTTTGTATTGAAGAGCTCAGAACAGTCATCATTCCTTGAATACATAGAACGAGAAGAATGACAAAAAGAGATCGAAAAAAAAGGAAAATGAAAGTCTGTTTTGAGTCAACATGGAAGAGACATTACAGTCTCAATGCTTTGCATCATCCCCATAAGGATAACAAAAGTGAAAAAGAAAGAAAACTAAAAGGCGAAATAAAATGAAAAAGATTTTGGGTCAACATAAAGGAGACATTTCAGTCTCAATGCCTTGCATCATCCCCAAAAGGAAAACACAAAACAAAAAGAGAAAAAAAAGACAAAGACCTTGTGGGTCAACATTGAAGAGACATAGGGCGTCTCTACGCTTTACGTCATCTGCAAAAGGAGAACACAAAACAAAAATGAAAAATATAATGCACGAAGAATAGAAGAATAGAGGTATGAATAGAAGAAGTGTACAAAGAGAGAGAACATCAAACACACGATATGGGGGAACACAATACACACATGAAAAGGAAAAGGAACAAGTAATGAAAATATAAGTCAACCATTAACTAAGTTATTGGTTTCACAATCTTAAGGAGATAAGTGGAAAAGGAATAACATAGTTAAGAGACAAAGGTAATTACATTACAAGGACAAGGCTAACAATGTCTTGTCCCCCCCACAAAGTGTAAGAACAAGCATGAGCCGAGTTGGGTGATGTGAAAGGATCATGCAATAGTGAGAATAGGGAATTCTACAACTATGGCATGATGATGGGATTCAATGGCTTTAAGGTATGATGGAGAAATAGTCGGTATCAGTGAAGTGATACTTATTCAGTATTTCTTTCAATGTCCAACATTCTTCAATGTGATTTCCAAGGATGTGATGATATTTGCAAAATGGTATGTTAGTGTGTTTGGGATGAATAACCAACCTATTCATAGGTGTTAAAATTATAAGACCTTTGTTTAAAAGGAGTTGAAGTCTTCGTTCATATTCAGGTGGAGGATGTGTGGGAGACTTGATATTTTTGAGCTTGTAAGGTCGTTTTTGCTTGCTAGATTCTCCTTGTTCATGAATAGAAGGAGGAGAAGGACACATGGGGATCCTAACATCCTTATCATTAGGAGATAGTGGTTTCTCTCACGAAAGAAGAATATTTAAGTTAGGAGGAGCATTCAAGATCATCGTTCCAACATCCAGAAGTCTCCTAGGTTGAAGAGGATGTCTCTCAGGATGAGAAGGATTGTGATATCAAAGTCCTATTATGTTTGCTTTGGTTGGTTGTTGCTCAAAAATTTGATGGATGTCATGTTCATGTTTTGTGTCACAACCTTGTTTACTTAAGATAGTAAATCCTTTACCATAAGTCTCTTCAAGGTTGATAGGAATGTTTGTGATTGTGTGCTCATAGAATGGTTGGGATTGTGATTGGTGAGAGGAATAGGTCCACTTGAGGGAGGAACCATAGGTCCTATTGTGATTTTAGGATGTAGATATGCAAAGTGATCAAGAGGTGCAACAGTGGGAAGGTCTTGTGATTTCATGGATGGGAAAAAGGATGCATTGGCTTTAAGGTTGTCAAGGAAGTCATTGTATGAATTTTGCATGCTATCATCATCTTCTCCAATGATGCCTACTTCATGAGGAGGACAATCATTAGGAGTTGTAGGAGCATGTTGGAGTTCAAGGTCATTAGGGTCATAGCCAAAGGCACAATTGGACATGTCTACCAATGACTTTAAGGAATTCTAAAACCTATTGAAAGAAAATGCCATGATGCAAATAAACTAAGATGCAATAAATGAGAAAAAATAGAGAATCTATGAATGAAAACAGAATGAAAGAACAAAAAGGTGTAATTTGAAAAAAAATGCCAAAAAGATTGAAGAAATGTTGTGTAAAAAGTGTAGAGGGACTGATTCACCTTGGGTGGCAAATGAGTCCCAGTATGAAGTTTTTTTAGTGTTTTTCAGAAATTTTAAGATGATTTAAACGCTCTATAGTATGGAATTTTCATATGCAGAATGTAGATGTAATGCAAAAATGAAAGCTACATGAAGGTTTCACTAATGCAAAATGAAAAGTCCTAGAATGCAATAATAAATGAATGTCATAATTGAATGCTAATGCAAACAGAAACTAAGATGCAACATTTGAATGCAATAAAAAATCTAAAGTGTTCAAAAGTTGGGTTCACCAAAATGAACATAGATTTTTGGGACCCTATGGACTACTCTTGCACTTCTAGGGTTTTTCACTTAAAAGGAGAGAGTTAGGGCCAAAATTGCTAATGTATCACTCAAATTAGGATGTAAGCAATGTTGTTTAATGTAAATGAACTCAACAAAATGAAATTGACTAATCTAAATGACCAAAAATGAATGCAAAGTGTAATTATAACTATGTTTGAAAACACATTATGATATGCAAACAAATATATAAATGAAGAAATAATGCAAAATAGAAAGTACAAGGATGAATCTAAGTGCACCTAGATGAATTGTGATGATTTTGGAGTGTTCTGAATGCTGATGGAAATCACTAATTTTTCATAGTGGGACTCATTCGCCCAAGGTGGCAAATCAGTCCACCTATTGGTGAAAAACTGTTGGGAGCTAGTTTATGTCTGTTGAGATCCAAAATCTAACAAAACTCAAGTTTCTAGTCTTAAGGTGGGACTTATTTTCCATAGGTGGTGAATCAATCCTCTCCCAAATTTTAGAAAATTCAGGAGACAAATCTGCAACACCAGATCTGGAAATGTCTACTTGTCAGGTTGCCGAAGTCAAATCTATAGAAAACGGACAAATAACTCTCTCCAAGCTTGAATTTGACTCAAGTTGGCTTGAAGCACCTAATTGAATTGGAAATCAATCTTCAACACCTAATAACTTGTCAAATCTGCATACAAAGAGCTGCAAACAAACATGCAATAGGGGAAAAATGATTAGGGGTTAGTGAATAGGGGTTTGCCTTGGTCAAACCCCACTTTTGGTAATTAAACCCTTGAAAAGACAATAAAATGAAAGAGAAAGATAAACTAATAACATGCAAATGCTATCAACTTACCTAACCCTTGATAATGCAAGTTTGAAGTAATGTCAATGGATGCTTCAAAGTGCTTGACTAGCACTTGAATTGTTGATGTAAAGTGCTTGAATGTTTGAATGAGTGAGGAGATTGCTTGAATGACTTAGGAGATGTAAAATGAGGTGAAAATAACTTATTTGTACAATTCTTGTGCCTTAGTATCCTTTCATACCTCATCACATGCCGACATCAAGTGATTTTGAATAAAATCCTGAAAGGAAGTTTGAAATATTTTGAATTTGGTGCCAAGGGGGACTCATTCGCCACCCATGGTGAATGGGTCCCACCTAGGACCTTAAAACATGTGTCAAAAAAAATGTTGTATTTAATGTTGTTTGTTGGGATAATATGCAAAAGTACACTTAATTAAGTCATATGAGGGTATAAAGGGGCCAAATAAAGCATGAGAAGGGTGTAAATAGTCAAAATATTCCTAGAAGAGTGTGAAAGCTTGTTACAAGACTTTACAACACTTCAAAATAGGACTTGTTTATGAGTGAAAAGGTGATTTCTAGGTAAATTGCATTAAATAGAGTCTAGAAGAATGTAGAAATGTCTTACAACACTTCACAACACCTTCACAAGACATTGTTCTTTGAGTTTTAACACCTAAATAAGCATGTTCAAGCCATGTTACAATATAAAATAAGAGCAACATAGTTCCAACACCATGAAACAAGACCTAAAAGGCCATGAAAATGACAAGGGGCCATTTTTCTATGGCACAACGTCCGATAAGCTTCTAACTGCCCCTTATTGTGCTACCATCTCAGGATTTTATGCCATTTTAGTGTTTTGTGAAAACTTTTACCAATGCTCAATTTCTCTCCACAACTCACCCTTGAATTTTTCCTCAGTGAACTGTATACTCAAACTTCTTTGCAATGTTATTATTTTGCATGCAACATTACCCTTTTCTTAAACAAGAGTTGGAAACAATAGCTATTTTTAGCAATAAATTTGGCACGTACTGCCAGCTCTTTCATTCATCCAAAATGAATTCCTACTCTTTTGAAAAGACAATAATTCATAATGAAAAATAGCGATCATGTATTATGACACCATCTCTTGGGAAATTGAGGCAAAAATTGAAGGTGTACAAAAAAATTTCAATGCTTTTTCATTTAATAACTTTAGAAGAATGATTAAGCAAATAGGTGTAATGAATCATGAAAAGATTTGAGTTGATCCTTAGGGACTGAAAAGCATCCACAACTTGAAACTTAGCACTCAACCGTGCAAACTACCACTTACACTTGCCACAATTTTTAGCTAATTAATTACCCCATCTTAATTCGCACGTGACACACACAACCTGGTGGGATTTTCAAGTTTGTACCTCATATCAGTATCATGCTTATTACATGCATTTTATCTCAGCTACCTCTATGAATAGACCTAAGGATAATGGGTATGTGCAGGATCATGATGGGCCAAAAAGTGGCAATATGATGGGTATGTGTAGGGTATGTGATTGACGACTTTTTTTTACCCAAAATTGATGAAATGAAAAGGGTTTTTAAAGGAGATTCTCAGCTTTCCACCAATATAAATTATGCTTTTCTTTGAATTTAATAAATAATTGATATTCATTTTCTATTTGAATTGTTAGTAAAGCCTGATTGATAGGCCGATTGAAAAACATATATAGCTTTTAAACGGTATCACATTTTTTAAATCTAAAACATTCATCACATTCTATGCTTCGCATACTATAGTATTAAGAAAAAAAATGAATTTCATGAAGTTTGGACCAAGTTAAGGTGGTCAAACATACGAGTTATTATTTTTTTTTAAAGTTGTATTAAAAAATTCATAATTAATTATTTATTTGGAAAAAAATTACAAAAAATATGCATCACATCGGGACATAAGTCCTCTACTTATATGGGTATGTGCAGGATCATGATGGGCCAAAAAGTGGTGATATGATGGGTATGTGTAGAGTATGTGGTTGATGACTTTTTTTTAACCCAAAATTGATGAAATGATATGGGTTTTTAAAGGAAATTCTTAGCTTTCCACAAATATAAATTATGATTTAATTTGAATTTAATAAATAATTGTTATTCATTTTCTATTTGAATTCGACTAAAGTCCTGATTGATAGGTTGATTGAAAAACATTTTTAGCTTTAAAAAAATATCACATTTTTGAATTTGAAACATGTCACATTCTATGCTTTGCATACTATAGGATTAAAAAAATGAATTTCATGAAGTTTTGATCAAGTTAAGGTGGTCGACATATGAGTTTTATTTTTAAAAATTTTAATAAAAAAATCATAATTAATTTAACTTGAAAAAAATTATAAAAATATGCATCACATCGGGACATGAGTCCTCTACTTATATCTAAAATCTTATAAAGAAATATTATCATTTTATTGTGGTTAGGGTGGTGACAAACAAGGATCTACTTCTTATTTTTCCCTAAAATTTAAGTACCACTACATTGAAATTTCAAATTTTCACCAAATAGATTTAAAAAAAAAAAAAAAAAACTACATTCAATTTGCTATAGATTATATTCTTTGATTTTTGAAATAATATAGACAACTTATTCAAATTTTTATATCAAGTTTCCTAACTCTGATTTTTCTGAATTTTTCGCCACTTAAGGGTATGTTTTCCCATGATGATCCTGCACATACCCATATCTAAAATATTATAAAAAAATATTATCATTTTATTGTGGTTAGGGTGGTCAGACATACACCTACTTCTTATTTTTTCCCTGAAATTTAAGTACTACTGCATTGAAATTTCAAATTTTCACCAAATAGATTTTTTTTTATTAAATAAACCTAGTAGTTTAGAAACTACATTCAATTTGCTACAGATTCTATTTTTACATATTTTTGAAATAATATAGATAACTTATTCAAATTTTTACATTAAGTTGCCTAAATTTGATTTTTTTGAATTTTTCGCCACTTAAGGGCCTATTTTTTTCCATGATGATCCTACACATACCCTAATCGTAGAATTCATACTTGGTAATTGGGCTTATTGATAGAGGCAATGGATACTCCCATTAGGTTAACTAGAAATAGGTCTTAGGAAGCTTTCCTAGGAGAAGTTTCTAGTAGGCATTTGAAACATATGACAAAGAATAAGCATTCCTTAGTCATAGTTGCAATAAAGTGGGTTCTGGGGAAAGACTATATAGAATACGAGGAAATTTTTTGAGTGAACACTGATATTTGTTCTCATTTTATTTCCTCTCTGCTATCTCAAAGGCCTCAATAAAATTGTAATGAATTTCATGTATGGCCTTGGTATTCCAACATCAAGTGATCTCCATCATCATATTGAAGAGGATACGATGGTGCCTTGGGTGCCATTTCTGAGCATATTTTGCATGATGACCATTGGAGAACACTACCAGAAGGTGTCTCATGCATGCCACTTCTTACTAAGGTGCTACAATGTAGAGCTTTTATATGATGTGGAGTGGTATACTGGTTTCAAAAACTTAGTGCATCCTCCACTTGTTATTGCTACTCTCGAAGCTCCTATCATTCCTGTTGATGATGAAGCTCCTACTGAAGATGTTGCTCCTGCTGAATAAATGAAATATTTTCTCCTCTCTTTGTATTTGTATATATATCTTGAAAAGATTCTTAATATATATATTCTTGAAAATCTTGGCCTAAGAGCCATTTTGAATTGTAATATCCCAAAGTAAATATTCCCATATGATGAATGTATAGCTTTTTTATCAAGTTTATGTCTCCATTTGCTTTCAGATTCTTTCATGCTTTAAAGGGCTCTACTAAATAAAGACTTGACCAAACAAAACACACAATTTTTTTTTACATATTTACATATTTACATTGTCAAATGGTTAATAAAGCTAATTAAATTTTTTGAGGTGAATTCCATTGACAGGAATTTCCAATGCTTCTTTTTCCATATTCTCTAATTTGAATGCATTATGTTGCTTGCATTTAATGATGTAGAAAGGATCCTCCCACAGACTATCAAAATTTCCATGTTGGCTAGGCTTTGCAGCTCACTCATTGAATTTGAGCACCAAATCTCCCCACTTAAGACCTTGGTTGGAGGTTTTCTTGTCAAACCACTTCTTAACCACCTGTTGATGGTTACACATGGCTATAATAGAATTTTACCTTTTCTCTTGTACCTCTAATAGCTCAGCTAACCAGACCTCCATGGCTCTGTTTTGTTCTACCTCTAGAGAATTAAGAAATTGTAGGGCAGGGATTTTCATAGAGACAGGCAATAGTGCTTCCTTCTTGTATACTAGCTCGTATGAAAAAGTATTTAAGACTTGCTTGGGAATTATGCAGTCCACCCAAAGCACTACTTTGAGGTTCCCATGCCACTCTCTCTGATACTTTGACCCTATTCTTTTGATGAGTCTGACTAAACTCTTATTAGTCGACTCAGCCAAACCATTTACCTGTGGATAATAATTCAAAGATGTCTTTAGGAATATACCATGCTTAAGTGAAAATTGACATACCTTTGAACCTAGGAAGGCTTTTTCATTTTCAAAGATGGTGGTCTTTGGTGGGCCTCAAACCTTGCTACTATTTCTTCGAGGAAGTTTATAATCTCCACCTCAATTGCATTCTTTAGGGGCATGGCCTTGACCCATCTAGTAAAATAATCTGTGGCCGTAAGAATCCATTTATGTCCAGCATTGGAGGTGGGATTAATCATCCTGATGAAATCAAGCCCCATTGTGTGAAGGGTTCTTCAATTACTACTTGATTCAAAGGAATTACCAAGTTCTTCCTCCTTCCTGTGAAGAATTGGCTTTCCTTGTAGGATTTAACTGGAGAGTGTGTCATTGAACAATGTAGGCCAGAAATACCCTACACACATAATTTTAATGGTAGTGGTCTTTGTAGAGAAGTGTCCACCTGCAGGATTGCTATGGAATATATTAAAAAAAAATTGCACTTGCTCTTGGGTGACGCATCATAAAAGAACACCATTGAAATTCCTTTTGAAGAGAACCCCTTCAATAAGAACATACCCATTGCTTTTTAATCTATAAAACCTCTTCTTCTTAGAAGGGAGGCCTGCCAAATATTTCCCAAATTGCATGAATCTCATTCTATCTGCCAACTAGTAGCCTTCAGACTCAGATTCATTTAGTAGAACTAGCTCGGGTTGTTCCTCCTTAGCTGCCACTTCTTCATCACGTGCCAAATATTCGCATAATCCTCTCCCCTACATGGTCTTTATGGGGCTGACCTCAATGTCATATTCAAGGATCTTGGTTATCTAGTTGGCCCTTTTTTTTGATGATTTCTCCCTCCATAAGGTACTCATGCACACTAGAATGCGCTCCATATATGCCCACCTTTCTGCAAGCTATGAGGTGTCAAAATTTTTTAAGTCCCTTAACAATGGCGATTCCTACCTCTCAAAAAAGTTATACTTTGTCTCATAGTATTTTAAGGTCTGGGACTGAAAGGCTATCATATGTTCTCCCTTTCCATCATCATCCTTTTGGGTCAAAATAGTAGCGATGCTATATTTTCTACTAAACACATACATTATAAATTGCTTTGACAAGTCTAGGTTCACCAACATAGGTGTTGAGGAAACAACCTCCTTGACCTTATCAAGGCGTCTCTAGCCTCTTTTGTCCATTTAAATAATTGATCCTTCTTAAGCATTGGGGTGATTGGTCTAATTAAACCTGCAAAATCTGAAATGAATTTTCTTACAAAATTTTCCTTCCTAGGAAGGACTGAACTCCCCTTTTTTTTATTGGTGGGGGTAGTTCCTTGATTGCCTTCATCCAATCTGGATCAATAGCAACCCCATCTTTGGGCACTACATGTTTCAATAATTTTCCTTAAGGCACCCCGAAAACACATTTTTTCGAGTTTAGGGATATCCCAAACTCCTAGCATTTGTTTAAAACCATTTCAAGATGATCAAAATGAACATCTTTTGACTTAGAAAATATGATAAGATCATCTAAGTAGATCAAGATGATCTTATTGATTATCTCTCTAAAGGAAATGTTCGTTGCTCACTAAAAGGTGGCTGGTGTATTTGAGAGGCCGAAGGGAATTTTTGCATAGGAAAATGTTCCCCACTTAGTAATGAACATTGTTGTGTCGGTCCTCCTCTTTGACCCAGATCTGGTTGTACCCAGAGAAGTTGTCCATCAAAGAAAATATTTTTGAGCTAGCCAATGTTTGCAAGAATAATTCCATGGAAGGCAATGGGTAGTGGTCCTTCAAGGATAACCTATTTAGATCCCATAAATCAACATAGAGATAGATGTCCCCATTTTTATTTTGGACTGGAACTAGGTTGGACACCCATGTATTATGCTTGATTGAAAATACAATCCAGGAGTGGATGAGCTTCCTCAACTCTTGTGCCATTAGTGCTTCAATATTTGAGTTCATTGGCCTTTACTTTTGGCAGACAAGTTTCTCCCCTTCCATCAGTTCTATGGTATGCTGGATGACTTCAGGATCATATCCCTTGAGGTCATCCTATGATTAGGCTCGTACTCCTTTATATTTTTTACAAAAATGCATGAGCTTGTCTTTATCATGTTGTGGAACATCTTTCCTGACCTTAAGCTTTCTTCCATCTCTTACTTGAAGATCTGCATAGTCACCCTTGTTCACTACAAACTTCCTCTTGTCATTTCTTGCATCATCAAAATAAAATAAATTTTTGAGAGTGAAAAGTCCTTTCAGAAGCTTGTTAGACCTCAGCTGAATAATTTTCCCTTCATAAGCTTCTACAATTTTTGGTTGTAGTTGATCAACAAAATCTCCTAAGTGCTGAATAAATGAGGTAATTTGTTCGCCACTTTCAAACACTTTCCAACACTAGTCATTGTCTAGGATTGTGGGTTAAACAATCACTCACACATTCTCTGTGTTCTTAATTAAGTCAGAAATAGGGTCAAATTGAGATCCCATTGTCACCATGCAATCCGCAGCTGCATTCTACTCTCTGGGCACCATTTGGAAATTGAAAGCTTCAAAGCTTTCAATCAGATCCCAGAATCTGTCTATAAGATCGCATGCACGCATTCTTCATTGTGGAGATACCTCAAACTTGATTGACTATTAGCTTAGAGTCTCTAAACACCATTATTTTTTTAATTCCCATCTGCTCCGCAAGGCTTAGACCTTGCACAAGGCCTTCATATTCAGCTTCATTGTTTGAACAAGAAAGTTGAAAGTGAAAAGATCTGAGTTTCTTTTCATTGGATGGGGATGCCAAACATATCCCGACTCCTACAACAACTTTACATCTTTCTCCATCAAAATGCATCATCCACAACTCTAAGGCTTGACCACCCTTAGATTCCTTAATCACCTTCAGAGTCACTTGATCCTCATCATAGATCATATAAGTTCCCAATTTGGTGGCATGATAATTGTTGAAAGGATTAGTTTCTATAAATTCACTCAAGACCTTACCTCTTATTCATCAATTTGGTCTTCGATCACCTTCTCATCCTCAAGTAACTTAGTACAATACATCTCATCTTTGGTGATAGAGGTATGAGTAGCCTCAAAATTTATCATGGCTTCATCTACTACATGTTCTAAATGCAAAGGTTTAGACACTATCTTCATCTTAGCTCCATATTTTTCCTAAGAATTAAGTGTGACCAATCTAACTTAGAAAGATACCCACCTATCTTGACAATGAACTCCCAGGATAACCCAACATTGAACATGGGAGCCCACATCAATGATCATAGTATCTTGTGGGGCTGTGATACTAGGGAAACAGAATAGATTCAAGGGGTTCAACCTTATTCCCATCAAGATGCATAACCCCTCTATTTAAAGGTTCATAGCTAAGTCCTAAGGCTTCAACTATTTTCTTGGGCATGACTATAGTGCTAGCACCAGAGTCAATCATGGAATTGTGCAAAAAATTCTTACCCACAATGAGAGTTAGGAAAAAGGATTTTAGCTTCAGTTTACCTCTACTTTCGGTAGAAGCTTCCTCTCCATTGTTTGTGAGGAATTTGGCATGAGATGATGAATCAATGGCCTTTCCTTTGGATGGTTTCTCTGTTGGCTCTATGTTGGCCCATCTTCCAATAGGACCTTCTGTAGTAACAATTGCGATAGCGAAGATATCCCAAAGAAATGCATTATTAGAGGCTTTCTTCAACTGTTCCACCACATTGAATGGTGGTAGATTTGAAGACTTCTACTCCCTAGACCTTGTTATAACATTCTCCTTGCGTAGCTGATATTGTTGTGCAATTGTGAAGGTACTAGGAACTTGGTCGAGAACACTTTTGGGCTATAGAGCAACTATTTTTCCCATGAATCTCCTCTTTGAGTGAGTGTTATAGTTTGATTGCACTTGTAGGGCCTTTGATGTGGAAACATCATTTGCAAACACCACCTCTTCTTCTTCCATCCATGAGAAGAGCGCGTGATCGAGAGCTATACCTGTTTCTTGCTCCAAGGACATTCCTTGCATTTGAGCGATGAGTACCATGTTTTCCATTTATGGAGAGGCATATGTATAATCTCCTGAGTCTGGCGTGACACCTTGACTACGTTGTTCTACTACTCTTTGTTGTAAATTTCCACATAGATAATTTTGGGGCATATGTGCTTCATTGTAGGGGAAGCACCGAGGATTGGTATCATTAGTGGGATTTATTTTCCCTGCTACCATCTCTTTATTCAAACTTGGGTGAACATTTTGTAGTGAAGTAGCAATTGACATTATCTGATTATTTGTTTGAGTCTTTCGATTTGTGTACACACCTCATTCAAATTGATTTTGTTGGTAGGAATGTCTTCCTCCCTGGTAATTTTGGAAAGTTGGCTTCACAGGCATAAACCATTGCCACTTGATACTAGTTATTTCATTTGAGAAGTTCTGTAACAAATAATTGATGTCGCTCATCTCATCTTTTGAAGAGTTAGATGTAGAAGAAACATTATGCGGTGCACTCAGATATGCGTATATAGATTGGGGAGGAGCAAACGTACTAGTAGAAGCTATCTCTTAGATGAGAATTGACAACTCTACAAATATAGGCATAGTAGGGTGAGGAAATAAATTTCTAGCATCAGTCAAATTATTCTCTACCTTAACAATGATGTTATACACATCCAAAAAAGTGTTCCCATCAAGGGACTGGATCATCACCAAAATGTCGGCATTGAGAGATTTTAGATAGAACATGAATGCCAAATTGGTAGGTGGGCGAATAGAAATCTAGATCCTTTGCCAAGTTGTGTGAAACCAGGCATTGAATTCGATCATGGCCTCCTAAGGGACCTGCTTTATGGTCACTAGTTGTTGAAATAGTGAAGACTAATCTCCATTTTTTGAAAATCGATCGTAAAAAGGATTCCCAAGTTGATCCCAAGTACTGATAGTGTTAGCTTCTAGAAAGCAATGCCAATCTAGTGCCTTTCCTTTGAAAGAAGCTGCAAGCAATCTCAGTGCTACATTTTGATCAGGTACACCATGCACCAAACACACATCTGCCACATCTTGTAGATGATTGGATGGTGTTTTTGATCCTTCACTAGTAAATTTTGGTAAAGATTTTAAAGCAAACATTGGGATAGAAGCTGAAACGACCGGTGCTACCAATGCTATGAGAGGGATTCCAATGTCCCATGCTACAAAATTTATGTTAACCATTAGTAACGAGATTGGTGGAGGGGTCAGGACATTCACTAGATGGGATCTTGCTTGTACTGTTACCAACAATGGTACTAGCAGGCTAGGGTTATTCACTATGTGGGACCTACTAACAGGTCTATGGATCATATACCCACTTTAAATTTAGATACATTCAAACAAAATCCCACTGGGCATGCCTGAAAAAGAACTATTGATGCCTAAATTTTCTAGGCTCACAACCTTATAGGAAACTCAATTAATGAGGGGACCAATTGCACTAAACTGAGTAACCTCCATATTTTAAAGAAGTTAGCTCCTCTTCCATGTATTGGGTGGTGAAAAGGGAAAATGAAGCAAATATATTAAAATAAAATTTAAATTAAGGCGATGCGCCAATATTTAAGTAAATAAGCACGAGAAATCTTCCTTTCAGATGAGATTTGAGGGCCCGTTCAACAATTTGCATATATGAAAATAACATAAAGCATAGTTAAAATTCTTAAGAAATTAATCAAACAACATAATATGACTTCCATATGCATTCACTAAACAAGAAGAGTACAAACATGATCTAAACAATGAAATTATATTAAGTTATGAAATCTTTGATGATAAACTACTCATTACAACAATACTAGAAAAGTATAATGTTTTATCAATTAACCAAGAAAATAGAAAGGCCGAACAGATTGGAAAAGTCTGTTAGTCTTAATACAATAATATTAAAATAGTACAAAGGCCAAGAGTCCTTTTATCTTTTTCCTATGTATTTTCAAACCCTTTTCAAGAGAGTCAAAGCATTATATATAGATCCTTCCACCACTTGAAAGCCAACTAACAAAAAATATTCCCAGGCATGGGCCATGCCACCTGTCATAATGATTCTCCAAAACTAACACAACAAAAAGATTCTAAAATGTGGCATTCATTTTCCTCAAATAAAGTGCACCCTTCTGGAAATTATGGATGTGGTCTTGGAGTGGAAGCAACAAAATTCCCATGAAGACATGTATCTAACCATCCAAAGAACTAGTTAGGACACATGGCATAGAGGCGGGGCCTCTCATTCTTCCTTCCTTCCTTTGAGACTCAAGTCCCCGAAAAGGTGACACGTAGCGCAGTCATGCTCAAAGCCTTGACTGTGGGGTTTACCAAAAAGGTGCTCATAGAGAATGCAATGTTGCACACTGGAAAAGCTTAGAGAAGAAATAAGGGGAAAGAGTTCCCAAAGGCACGCGCTGCCTACACATGGTGCAAGAGGATGAAGGTGCTACCAAAAGGGGCCCAAAAATATTCAACATACAAAGTGCAAGCCGAGGCTATGCAAAACCAACAAAATCAACTCGGAGGGAACTTCAAGGATTATTAATTCCACATTTTCAATCAACAATTCCCTTAAAAATAGGGGGTCTAATACAAAAATAATATCCTTAGTCATAAGGGAGTTAGTAATAGTAATTCCACTTTTTTCATTTTTGGAGGTGAATCCTTCCCACCTTTACTAGCAACAATTTCCATAGAAGGAGAGACTAAATCATACCCAAGGTAATCACTAACAAAACCAACATTATTCCTATTAAGAATACCCTTAATCTTACCTGGATAAGTATTACTAGTAGGCTCAACAACAAAGGGGATATACTTCTCCCCATTAATCCCCCTCTATTCCTTTACCATAAGAACCCAAGGTAAAGTTAATATATACTTAATGAATATAAAGAGAATAATAGGTGACTCAAGGATTAAGGCTAAATGATATCTTTAGAGTCTAAAAATTATATCTTGATGTAGAGGAAATTTAACTTAGCCTAGCAATGCCTCCATAAAAAAATTCTATAAATAATTTTAAAGGAAGAAGGGGAAGCTAATTAATATTTAATGTCTTAAGTGGTTTAATAAAGGAAATTGGTAGTTGAAGGCACATTTATGACCTTTGAGGGTAAAATATCTGATGAGAATACAACTTACCTCATCCTAATGAGATGACAACTCCCCCCCCTTGAAGTCATTTTGGAATTTAGTGAGATCCTCATCATTGAGAAAATCCATGAAACTTTCCTTATCTCTAGACTTACCCTACTTCTTGAACTTTATTTCATCCACTCTCAACCCTATGGTATCCACAATATATTTTTTAGATACATCAAAATTTACACCAAAAATAGTGACTTTTTGGCCTCTCTATGACCTTGCAAACTAAGATAGAATTGGATTGAACCTACATAAGACTTCAATATATGAGCTCATCAAAGGTTGATGACTAAAATTTTCATCTATCACCCCCATGAGATATCAACACCTAGATAAAAATTGTAACCTTTTATGAAAACTAATGAAAGCCCTTAGTGAATTTCTCAACACAATGTATAAACCAAAAATGATTTTAATGCAATTATCAATATCATAAGTGATCAAACCAAAAAAAATTCACATGCCACCATTTTGAATATGAGCATGCCACATGCAAAGCCATAAATAGAAAATAATGACAGTTAATTATAACACAAGACCTTGTAAGCATGAGGAAATTATTATTAGGAGAGTTATGGAGTCAAACTTTTCAATAAAAATGTCTCTTTGAATCATCATGAAGGTGATCATTCAAATTTAAAGTCTTCAAAGAAAAAATAAACCCATCCAAATTACTTGGATGAAGAAAGTCAAGTTAAATCTTTCTCGACCATGCCTAAGTGAAAAAGAATGAAATAATTTAAAAATAGAGAACTAATCACCCCTTTTGATACATTTTCTACCTTATAGTTTAATAAATAGGTAATTTATTTAGCTATATTAGACATGTTATGTCATCAGTGTCAACCCATGAGCCTAGTGTTGAGATTATCCATAGCATCAACAATTTGGCTACCTTCTTGATAAATATGGACATCACTAAATTAAATAATTTCCTTGGATAGTACTTGAATATTACTAATAAAATCCTAAATTTTTATCCAAGATGAACAATCATTTATAGATTCAATAATCAAATTAGAGTCCCCCTTAGTTAGAATATGATAAATTCCAAGAGAAAGAGCTAATTTAACTCTCTAAAAAGTTGTAGTAGCTTTAATCTCATTGTTGGACTTAATGTTAAGACCCTTAGTGTATGCATTAATAAAATCCCCTTTACCAATCTTAAGGACTCCTCTTGTACTAGCAATACAAGGATAACCCTTAAATCCCCCATCAAAATTTAATATAGCCTAACCAAATGAGGGTGACACTAATGAGTACTTTTTCAAGGGATTTCTTTTGAAGATAGAAATTATAAAGACCATTATTGAAACCCAAATCTCTCATAATTTTGACCTCTTATAGAAAATTAAAATTGGTCAATTTCATAGTTTTTCATTGCTAACATTCTTAACAATA
>VDFB02270651.1:608407089-608477682 GCA_007258455.2 Sequoia sempervirens | reverse complement strand
GAGCATCTAGGATCTTTCTTTCAGTGATTCATGACCACCTTCCTCTCTTCGAGCATGTTGGATCTCTATTTCTTTGCTTCCTAGATTCTTTTGTTATGTCCTTTCTTCTTCCTCTTCCTCTTCTTCATCTAAATCTTAGATAAATATAGTTTCTTTCTCTAGAGATTTAGGGGTGATATGTTCTTCATGATGTTTTGCTTTTGGGCTCCTTCTTGCTTCAATCTCCTCTTCGAGCTTTTCCTCTTCTTTATTTTCTTCTTCCTTTTTGCTTCTTCTCCCAAAGGAGGCATTTCCTTATCATGACTTTGGATTTTGTCTTGTTCCCCAACTGGAGGTTCTGTGGTCCCATTCATTTCATCAACTATTTCTTTCGTTTCTTCAGAAGGTTGATTTTCAACTTCTTCTCCAATATCTCTAAGTTGCTTGGCAAGTTCCTCCTCAAGTTCTTGATTAGAGGTTTCCATAATGTATCTTGGCCCAAGATCTTCGACATCTTCCTCGGCAGACTATGTTTCTTCTTCTTCATGCACTGCTTCATCAATAACAAGGTGTTGATGCTCAGGATGCTCATGATAATCATCAACCTTCTCCTCCATTTCCTTCCTTCCCTCCTTCTCTTGTCTCTCAAACTCCTGAGAAATATGCATTGTTGCTTCCATTTTTGGTGGCTCTATTGGAGGAGTAGGAATAGGAAGGCCAACAACAACTTGTGCTAAGGTGGCCTACACTGTAGGATTCATTAATACTCCTGACAACTCCATTGGTATGTCTTACATATGATGAGCAAAGGATTCTGGGAGTGAGAGGGTGGGCATCGTCATTGTTGTAGTGGCCAATGGAAGGGTTGTTAAGGGAGACATAGAAATGGAAGAGAGTGGAGAAGTGGTGGCAGAGGAATAATCTACCTCCAAGATTAGTGCAGTAGGTGAGGTAGAGGCAAGGTGGACCAAAATGTTCACTACAGGTGGAGAAGAAGCAAGTGTTGCTTGAGTAGTAGTTAGAGGACTAAGATCAATGGAAACAACAACAATGGTGGTAGCGAGAGTAGAGGCAATAGGTGGGAACTTTGGCTAATCCGCCTCCTCTTCCTCTCCCTCATGAAGTGGGTCCTCTTGTATGGTGGGAATTTCTATGAAACCACTAGATTTCTTGGCCTTCTTAGAAGGCTCACCTTCTAATGCTTTTCTTGAATATACTTTGTGCTTGGTTGGCATTCAACGACTTATTTTCCCCTCTTTGACTGGTAGTGGGGGGACACTTTTAAGTCTCTTTGGATGGGGAAGTAGTAGAGGAACTGTCAGTCTCGCTCTTGGGCTTGTCTTCAAGCTCACCATAGGTTAAAGTTACACCTTCACATTTTAGTTGAGCTACCTATCCATCAATCCATTGCTTTTTTCTTGCCTCTATTGGTTTCATCAGAATATTGAGGTCATTGACCTCTTCCTCATTCCAATCAATCAAGGGCAGTGGCAAGTTGGCGACAGTGTCATATCTTAGATCAATCATCATTTTCTCATCCTCCACAACTTGATCTAGCATTGGAAACAAGTTGACTATCTTCATGAAATATGTTGTCATGTGCATGTAGTGCATCATACACACTTCTTTATCATCCCTACAATTTTCCCAAAAGTCTTTGAAATTGTGGAGGTGGGCATATTCTTTTCTAACAATGTTTAATTTTCCATATGGGTCCATCTATGGCCTAGAATTATGGAGCTCTATGTTGTATTCAATTAAATCCTCAGAACATTCCGCACAATGGGATGTGAGGGTTATGTACATACTGTTGGAACTATTAAAATCTGATAGTTCTTTGCATATTTTCATGCCCCCTGATTCTCCATATGAGTCTTTCCTTATGAATTCTTCCTTCATTTTGAAATTATTTTCCAACATTTTGGCTCATGATTGGCCCCTAGATTATCTATCTATGCATTTTCCACCTTTTGGTCTCTATCGGGATAAGTCTCCCTCTATCTCCCCAACCCACTTTGTTTCTCTGCTAATTATTTTTGTTTCAGGTGTATCGGTGTAACTGCATTATGGTCTCCCTGACCCGTTCTTCTTCTAGCAAACATCTGTTGCCTATCAGTAAGACGTTTCTCTTGTCTCAGCAATTGGGTTTTCTTCTACTGGCGGTTATCGACATATGTCTTTGTGGTTGGGCTAACATCTTACCGAAGTCATGTTGTTTCGGCAATAGGTGCACTGTGGGTCTCTTCGACATATGTTAGGGATTTTGGGGTGGTGTCTTATTGAATATCACTTGTTTCCCTGACTTTACATTTTGGTAGTTCATCGGTATAAGTTGAGTGCCTTTGGTATAGTGTCACGGTGAGGTGAGTTTGTCTCACCAATGGTGCAAAGGGTTTTCTACCAAATAATTTTTGGCAAGAGTCTTTTTATGTCTCAGCGAGGATGAATATGAAAATGATGTTGCGCAGTGTAACCTTTTGGTTTTAGCGAGTGGTCTTAGCAAATACAATATGTCTAGCCGACTTCGCATATGGAGGTGTTTCGGCCAAGCTAAGGGTTTTCAACATGAGGTCTCGGCGAGTGACCTCCAATCTCACCAATGAAAACATGTAGATCCTTGTCGGCATAGGTGTTGCCTTGTCTCAACAACGTGGGGATAGTTGAAGACCTTTGGTGAAGCATTGGATAGTCTACAAGATGTCTCGCCGAAGATTGAGAGTTATGGCGACATTCATAGTGGGCACTCATCGGCAAGAAAATCTTTAAGTCACAGCGACATTCAGGGTGGATAAGGATTTTCGGTAAAGCAATGTGGAGTCTACGAGAGGTCTTCCATATATCATGGAGCTACAACGATACGCAAAGGGAACTGGGGGATACTTCTTGGCTTCAGTGTGACCAACAAAATGTTATAGCGACATACAAAAGGCAACAGTACATATCGATAAAACATAATGTGATCTACGAGACATCTCCCCGACTCGGATAATTCATAGTGAAAGCGAAATACAAGGGCAGAGTGATTAACAAGTGAATTGCCTTCAACATAGTTGTTGCGTTGTCTCGCCGACTATACACTGGTGAAAAATAGAATTTCAAAGTGCTGAGCCGACATGTTTCTACTTGGATGACTATTGCTTTCCAGCACAATTTGAGCCTGAATCTTGTGGAGGGCCGACATAATATTTTATTTTGATATTTTTCTCATGTTGGTGTATAAATAAGCATGTTGTAGTTGTTAATTGGGACCAGAATTTAAATTTTCAATACTACAAGTAGATACAATAGAGTAAAATTATCAAACCAGAGGCTATTATTACATGATTTCACAATGGAGGTATTTATGAGATTCAGTTGATGTTGTTGCATTTCTCTGGTGTCAATTATTTGTTGAATTAAAATGAAAAATACTCCTAAGTTGTCTCCATGATTGATTTTTCTGGTTGTTTAAATTAACATAACAAGTTTATGTTTGATTTATCGATACACATTTGTTGTATTTGTGTGATCAATCAACTAGTTCTTGCAAGCAAAGATTAAATCCTTTTATTGATCACAGTAATTAGAGAAACTCATTTTGGATTATTGAAGTAGAACTTGCTAGTTACATTGTTGCATGTTTATACAAGTTGTAAACAAAACATATGCTAGATAATTTGTGTCTTCTCCAGAAATTGTTGCTTATCTTGACCTCATTTGACTCCGCATACCCAACAAGGCACTAGTCCCTGCACTTCATCATTTGAACTCATTTAGTTTTCTTTACATCTGTTAATTAAGCACTTATTTTAGGATTCACATCAGAATATTATTATTGTTTTCAAGTTGGATTTCATTTGTTTACTTCCCATTGCCATTGTGAACAAATTGTTTCAAGAAGATAATCACAAGTTAAGTCTGCATTATTCGAAGAGGTACACCCACCCAGGTTTTGCAGCACCTAAAGAGTAGAAGGTTGAATTCTTCCAACCTTGTCTATTACCCTAAAGCGTATCAGGAGATTGGCAGCCTCTTGAGGCATTCAGACTGCATTTTTGAGAGCTAACAAATTGGTGACTCTGTTGGGGAACAATCAAAATCAAAGCCTAAAACATAGAGTCAGAAATCTTGCACAGACTCCGCTGGGAATAAGAAGCATTAAATATTTTCTCACTTTTGACAAAAGTGAGTGGCGACTCTGATAGAAATTTTTGCAGTTGTTCATCATGAATGGAAGAAGATCTTACTTCAGGGGAGGTCATACCGAAGCTCCTGCTGGTAGCAGTAAATGGACACATAAAATTGACAAGGTTGATAAGGGAAAAGGGATAAATGAGGACATGTGCATGACTAGCAAAGACAAAACATCAAGAGCACATTGTGAAACATATGATACATGGAGAGATAATTCAAGTGCAGAACTTTGTACTCTCGAAGATCAAAGAAATCCTTTCTTTTCTCTTGATCCCCAGAAAAGAGCTGAGTTTGAAGCTGCATGTGAGGTTGAATGAATCAAAATTCAGCATGAATATGATCAACAGATGGAAGGTAACCAAAATGACTCTATTAATCATGAGCCTTCTAATGAGGTGAAGGCACAATTGGAACTACAAGAAAGGAATATAAAAGATTTGGAGACTAAATTATAGAAAGCCCAAGTTACTGATTAGACGGCTAGTGGCCCAAAGTATGTTCCATCTCACAAGCAGGGTGATCATGGTGTAGGGGCCTCCAATCAGCAAAATTCTCCTCACAATCAGATAGGAAACCACCACAAGTAGCCAAATCATCCACCTCACATTCCTACATAGCATACAGGTATGTATCCACCTCCTGGTCAGAATTATATCCCACATTATAATGCACAGTATAATAATCACATGCCTCAGTATCAGCATCCGCCCATCCCTCCCCCTCACCAACATGCAACCAGGATTAGACAATTTGATTTAGCTAGTTTTTAGTTGTATCCTTACCCTATGGATGGAAGTTGGAGGAATATGGTGCCCAAATTTACAGGAAGTAATGCAATCACAGCTGAAGAACATTTAAGGAGTTTTAATATTTTCATTTAGGGCATAGATATGCCTTATGAAGATTTACACATGAAACTAGTCATGATGTCACTTCTTGAAGATGCCAAGGATTGGTTCAACAGCCTGCCAGCATTCTCTATTAATTCTCTCCAAGTATTTCAAGATAAACTCTTAGAACAATATGGGAATCAAAATGCTCCAGATCCAACTCTTCATGAATTAATGAGAATTCAGAAAAATTAGAATGATTCAATTTATGATTTCAATAGAAAATTCAACAAGTTGCATACTAAAGTGTCTCCTAGATCAAGGTTGCCAGACTCTGTTGCACTGAGTATCTATTTAAATGCATTTGATACTAAGATAGGGTATGAACTGAGATGTAGATTCCTGAGAGAACTAGCTGAAGCACAGAAGATCGCTTTGACAATTGAAAACAATAGGAAGGCTACTGGTATAACTAATAAAAGAGACAACCCAAGGCCTCCTTAGAAAAATAACTATCAGTACAGACAAGAGAATACGTACAGAAGTGAGAACATAAATGAAAGGCCGAGGATGCATGATATGCCTTACAATATAGATTGGAAAGATGGGAAACCTATGGTAGCTAGGCCCATAAATAAAGAAACTCTGGATCCATTGAGCAAGAAAGGGACTTACATGGTGAGTAATAATTACTTTTGTGAAGTTTGTAATCAGCCACATTCTCCAAACTATTGTGTTGTAGCTCAAAGGATGCATGAAGAGGGAATGTCAATGGAGAATGATGGAGAAGATCACAAGGTGTATTTGACTTCAAATTTTTTTCACCATGATGAGGAAAGAAATTCATCTTCAGAGGACAAAGGCTATGGATTTGATGTGTCCAATTAGAAGTACAATGTCCATATGGCTGAACAATAGATCTTTTATGATTCTGATGAGGATTACATAGAGTCACATTCTATTGAGGCGCTTGTTTAGTGTAGTGTTAGAAGACTCACTAAAGATGAAATAGATAGAATAACTATTGCTGTAGTAGAAAAAGCCAAAAGTCAATACTGGTTGAGAAACAAAAAAGCAAATGAGCTAGATGGAGTTCCTGGGGGAATTTTTATAAAAGATCAAAAGGCAACAAAAGAAAATGTAAAGAAGCCAGAAAGCAAGCAGCGTGATAAAATTGAATAGAAGCCAGTCCAAAAGGAGGAAGTGAAGAAATTAAATAAAGACGTACAGACACATGGCCAGCTTAATAAAAATGAAAAAGAAGAAAACAAAGGAGATGTGCCAGAGCTGAAGAAGACTGTTAAGATAGAGAGCTCCTCTTTTGACTTCACACAAGCATTATCTTAGGTAAAGATGTATCTACCATTACTTGAATTGATGAAAATTAAAGAATACAGAGATAATGTTGTTCAATTGATTACAAATCAAAATGAAAAACATATGAATTCTGAAGAAGTCAACATGCAAAAAAGGATAAATAATTCAGAAGTCTGTTTGAGTGATGTTTTAACAACCTCCCCACAAGTGGATCCTTTCTTTACCACATTGCTTATAAATAATAAATTGCTAAGAATTGCATGATAATTCGGTGCTGCCTATAAACATCATGCCGGTCGGGTAATGAAACGGAAAATTTGGGCATGTGGGTTGATACATGTGAGAGGGGAATTGTTATGCAATGGATAATAGACCCGGTACCCTATGGTGGGCATTATGAGGGTGAGAGTAAAAATTATTACCCATCCACAGAAGTGGCTTATAATATAGATATCGATTGATTGATACTCTCCGGCGGTTTGGTATGCTTTTGTCAAGGCGATTGGACATTGGTGGAAATGTTCAATTTGATGCGTCTTATGCTACAATACAGAAGTTGTTAGGAGATCAAGTTGTATAAAGAACCAAGAATGGACAGCTTGTTGATTGGTGCCTCAAGATCAGATCAATTGTTTCTGTGATGTTGATCTTGGAAGTTTTAAGATTGAACCAGCTCAGCCAGAATTAACTAATAGTGATCCAATTGAAAAACATGCTGCACAAAATTGCAATGATGTCTGGAAGATGTATTTTGATGGAGCCTGCAACCAAGAAGGTAATGGAGCTAGGATTGTGTTTGTTTCACCTGGAGGTATTACTTTTAAATATTCTTTTATGTTAGCATTTGAATGTACAAAAAATGTGGTAGAGTATGAAGCTTTATTGACAGGCTTGAACATAGCTGTGAAACACAAGATTAAGTTGCTGACTATTTTGGGTGATTCTGAGTTAGTTGTTTCACAGATCAAATCGAAATATGCAGCAAAACACAAAAGATTAAAATAGTATAGGAATGTTGTATGGGATACCATTGAATTATTTGATCACATTTTTCAATTGAGTGGATTGAGGATCAAAGAACATAATGGCTGATTTTTTAACAAATGTGGCGAAAGAGATGATATCCATTTGGTTGGAGATCTGATTGAGTTCAAGACAGGGCCTACGTTCCTAATAACATTTATAGTTGGTGAGGGTCTTCAATGATGATCTTGACTTCTTTTAGGTTCATAATTGTATAGACCAGTATGAAGCCCAAAAGATTGATTTCAATGCCTTTGTTGAGGAAGTAGATGGGAAGCAAATTGTGTTTGGCAAGGAGATATTACAGCTCAAAACAAAAAAGTTTCCTAAAGGATTAGTGGCATTGGAAAGGGTGTATGATGGAAATGATAGATCTCTAATGAAGCAAACGCCAGTCAGAAGAGAAGATGTTGAAGAAATTAATTTGGGAACTGAGATAGCACCAAGAAAGGTATATATTGGAAAGATGATCAGCCCTACAATTCGAAGAATGCTGATAGAGTTGCTGAGAAAGTACAAGCATGTGTTTGCCTGGTCATATGAAGATCTGAAAGCATATAGAGAGGATTTATTTCAGCATGAAATACCTTTAAAGCCAGATGCCAAGCCTTTTAAACAAAAACAAAGGCCCATAAATCCAACACTGGAGCTTAAGATGTAGGAAGAATTAACAAAGCTTAGGGATGGAGGAATCATTAAACCAATCAGACATTCAACATGGGTTTCAAATATGGTTCCTGTGAGAAAGAAGAATGGTGACATCAGATTGTGTGTTGACTTCAAGAACTTAAATATGGCATCTCTTAAGGATAATTATCCTCTACCAAATATGGAAGCTATACTACATAAAGGTGATAGGTGAGGCGTTGTCCATGATGGATGGGTTTTAGGATACAATGGGGTTAAAAGATCAAGGAATCTGAGCAATACAAAACAACATTCACAACTCCTTGGGGGAACATATGTATACATACAGAATGCCATTTGGTCTCACTAATCTTTGGGCGACTTTTCAGAGCCATGGACGGTAGCATTTTCTGTTGTTAATGTTATCATGGTGGTGGTGTACAAGATGACTTATTTGCTTATTCAAAGAAGGTTGAAGATCATGTGCAACATCTTGAAAGGGTATTTATTAAAGCTCTTGATTATGGTATTAGTTTGAACCCAAATAAATGTCATTTTGCAGTCATAAAGGGCAAGCTCTTGGGGCGTATTGTTTCAAAAGAAGGAATTAGAATAGATCCTAAGAGGGTTGAAGCTATTGATAAGATTCCTATTCCCAAAATTGTTAAGGCAATACAGTTAATCTTTGGAAAAATTAATTTTGTTAGAAGATTTGTTTCTAATTTTGCTGAGATCATCAAGTCCATATCTAAAATGCTGAAGAAAGGACAAAAAATGGACTGGACTAATGAAGCTTTAGATGCTTTCATGTCTATCAAAAAGGCTATCAAAGACGCTCCTGTTCTTAAATCTCCAGATTTTACAAAGCCCTTTTAGATTTTTTCATTTGCCTCAATGCATACTATTGCTACTGTTATGTTACAAAAGAATGAGGATGGTTATGAACAGCCTATGTCTTTCTTTAGTAAATCATTGTAGGGGTCTTAATTGAAGTATGACATAATGGAAAAATAGGCTTTTGCATTGGTAAGGCCACAAAAGCATTTAGACCTTATCTTGTTGGAGCCAAGGTGATTGCTTATGTCCCTCATGCAGTTGTCAAAGACATTTTAGCACAATCTGAAGTATCAGGGAAAAGATGCAGATGGATCAACAAGATTCAAGAATTTGACATGGAAATACAAATTACTAAGCTGGTACAAGGCCAAGGCTTGGCTACGTTGATGGCAGAAACTAATATTGAGGCAAATCATATCTGCAATGTTGAAGAAGGGACTGCAGTTGCAAGCATTGAGCACACTCCTTGGTATACTGATGTTATGCATTATCTTAAATACATGAAGTGTCCAAATGGATTGAGTGACTACCAGAGGAGAACTTTGAAGTTGCAGGCATCTAAATATGTTTTTATGGATGGCAATCTATTTTGGAAAAATAGGGATGGCACATTGTTGTTATGTTTGGATGAGTCACATGCCATGCATGTTTTGAAGGAAATGCATGAAGGAGTTTGTGGAGGTCATTATTCAACAAAGACAACTGCGCACAAAATTCTCAGGGCTGGGTATTTTTGACCAAAGGTTTTTAATGATTCTTTTACATATGTGAGAAAATGTGAAGCTTGCCAAAAGTTTTATGGGAGATTGAAGTATCAAGGTGCTTTGCCACTTCAACCTTTGCAGGCTGATGCCCCTTTTCATCAATGGGGAATTGATTTCATTGGAGAGATACATGAGAAATCAAGTGGAGGACATAGATGGATATTAGTTGCCACTGATTATTTTACAAAGTGGGTGGAGGCAATCCCAACCAGGCAGGCTATAAGCAAAGTTGTAACAAATTTCTTGATGGACAACATTATCACTAGATTTGGTACACCATTGAGGATAATCATAGATAATGGGATGTGCTTTGGGTCAGATGAATTCAAAACCTTTTGTGATAAGTATGGCATTACTATTTCTTATGCAACTCCTTATCATCCACAAGCCAATGGACAAGCTGAGTCTAGCAATAAAATTCTTTTGAAGATTATAAGGAGAATGTTAGGACAAAACAAGAAGGCTTGGGATTCAATATTAAAATTGGCTATGTGGGGTGACAGAATCACTGTGAAAAAGGCAATTGGAAAATATCCATTTGAGTTAATGTATGGAAAACAAGCTAGGATGCCTCTATAGAATTTGTTTCCAGTCCACAAGTTTGTCTTGCAAGAAGATTTGGAAGTTCTTGAACCCATGGAAGATAGAATGGAGCAATTTGCTGAACTTGATGAAGTAAGGAGGGAGGCCCAAAATCAAAACATGAAGTTACAGGCACAAATGAAGTATCTATTTGACAAGAAGGAAAAGAATGGAAAATTTGAAGAAAATGATTTGGTGTTGATGTGGAATGCCCGGTGTTAGGAGAAAGGCAAGCATGGTAAATTTGAAGCTCTTTCGCTGGGACCTTTTGTTGTTACTGGAAAGAAGGGTGAAGATTCATACTATCTGCAGAACATGGCTGGTGAAGATCAGGAATTGCTGGTTCATGGGAAATTCTTGAAGTTGTTCTTCTCTTGATCAACATAGAGGATTTAGCGTTGCTAGTGCATGAACAACTCTTCTGTATCCTCTTTAAAATTATTTTCCATGCACAGTAGTTCTAGGTTTTCATCCATCTCCATTCCACTCTCATTTTCCATTCACTTCCATCTTGCATTAACTTTGCATGCACTCCCACTTCGCATTCATTTCCATTACCATTCATTCCATTTTTGCTCAGTGGCTCATCATTTTGTTTCCGATCTGCTCACCTAAAGATTCTGGATCCTTGCAATGATCTTACTATCATTCATCCCCAGACAGAGCCACTATTGGAACTATTAAAATCTGATAGTTCTTTGCATATTTTCATGCCCCCCAAGTCTCCATATGAGTCTTTCCTCATACCTTTCCCTTCAAAACAGTTTCTCACATTTTGGCCCGCTGGATCGCCCCCTTGGATTTCATCATTCATGCATTTTCCACCTTTTGGTCTCTCATCTACGATAGGTCTCCTCCTCATTTCACTTTACATGAATCTTTTGTTAAGTCATAGCGTCTTCCAATATCATAGTGAGCTACAAGTGGATAACTTTGCTGAACTGATACTTCTTGGCTTCGGTGTGACCAACGAAATGTTATAGCGACATATAGAAGGCGACAATGCATATCGGTAAAACATAATGTGATCTACGGGACATCTCCCTGACTCGGATAAGTCACAGCGAAAGCGAAATACAAGGGTGGAGTGATTAACGAGTGAATTGCCTTCGGCATAGCTACTGCGTTGTCTCACCGACTATACACTGGTGAAAAATGAATTTCAAAGTGTTGAAGCCTACATGTTTCTACTTGGACGACCATTGCTTGCCAGCTCGATTTGAGCCCAAATCTTGTGGAGGGCCGACATAATATTTTATTTTGATATTTTTCTCATGCTGGTGTATAAATAAGCATGTTGTAGTTGTTAATTGGGACCAAATTTTAGATTTTCGATATACTACAAGTAGATACAGTAGAGTAAAATTATCAGACCAGAGGCTATTATTGCATGATTTCACAATGGAGGTATTTATGAGATTCAGTTGATGTTGCTGCATTTCTCTGGTGTCAATTATTTGTTGAATTAAAATGAAAAATACTGCTAAGTTGTCTCCATGATTGATTTTTCTAGTTGTTTAAATTAACATAACAAGTTTATGTTTGATTTATCGATACACATTTGTTGTATTTGTGTGATCAATCAACTGGTTCTTGCAAGCAAAGATTAAATCCTTTTATTGATCATAGTAATCAGAGAAACTCATCTTGGATTATTGAAGTAGAACTTAGTAGTTACATTGTTGCATGTTTATACAAGCTCTAAACAAAACATATGCCAGATAATTTGTCTTCTCCAGAAAGTGTTGCTTATCTTGATCTCATTTGACTCCACATACCCAACAAGGCACTAGTCTCTGCACTTCACCATTTAAACTCATTTAGTTTTCTTTACATCTGTTAATTGAGCACTTATTTTAGGATCCACATCAGAATATTATTATTGTTTTCAAATTGGATTTCATTTGTTTACTTCCCATTGCCATTGTGAACAAATTGTTTCAAGAAGATAATCACAAGTTAAGTTTGCATTATCCAAAGAGGTACACCCACCCAAGTTTTGCAGCACCTAAAGAGTAGAAGGTTGAATTCTTCCAACTTTGTCTATTACCCTAAAGCGTATCAGGAGATTGGCAGCCTCTTGAGGCATTTAGCTTGCTTTTTTGAGAGCTAACATGACCTAAAAAAATGTGTTAGGAAAAATGTTGTATTTAATGTTGTTTGTTGGGATAATATGCAAAAATACACTTAATTAAGTCATATGAGGGTATAAAGGGGCCAAATAAAGCATGAGAATGGTGTAAATAGTGAAAATATGCCTAGAAGAGTGTGAAAGCTTGTTACAAGACTTTACAACACTTCAAAATAGGACTTTTTGATGAGTGAAAAGGTGATTTTTAGGTAAATTGCATTAAATAGAGTCTAGAAGAATGTAGAAATGTCTTACAATGCTTCACAACACCTTCACAAGATGTCATTCTTTGAGTTTTAATACCTAAATAAGCATGTTCAAGCTATGTTACAACATAAAATCAGAGCAACATAGTTCGAACACCATGAAATAGGACCTAAAAGGCCATGAAAATGGCAAGGGGTCATTTTTATATGATACATTTAGCCCCTAATTTAGTGAGAGGATGAACCTACTTCAAACTCATACTAAAGTAGCCATGAACATCGAGGGGAGGGTTCAGATGTACTTATGTTAGCAAGATGGAATGACAATGATCAAGAGGGATGATTAAGCCCCTAGGATGAAGATCCTATGGAAAACTAGACATAAGAACAAAGGAACACACAAGTGTTGAAATGATTGGATGAAGCTTTGATCATCAATCCAACTAGTTGTGGAAAGAGATCTAGGTTGATTATTTGAAAAAGAGAATGTGTACTGACTCTAGGGCCACAAAACTCTAGGCTATCCATGAGGTGAGAATGCACAACTGTATACTCACTATGGGGCCACAAAACTAGTTGTCCACGGGGTGAGAAAGCCCAAAAAGGTAAGATACATATGCTACTTGGTATGCACTCACAAAACAAAAAGGTAGCTATGGGGAAAATTCATGCCACTAGGTGGGCTTCCTGCTCAACCATGTCAAAGTTATACCCATTGATGACTTTAACAAGGTACCACAAAGCAAAAAGAATGTTCTTGAATAAAAAGACAAAGGTACCACAGTCATGCAAGTTGCATTATGCAAGGTGGCAAAAAGGAATGCAAAATGTAAAGATGCAAAAATATAAAATGTAAAATGTGAAAAGATGTTCAAAGGAGTCTTGTTTAGTTTATGCAAGGTTAGTCACTTAGGGAACATTGTGCCTAATATCTCCAAGAGAGGACCAATCAAAGAATAGTATATTCACAACTTATGGGATGTAGTGCACCACATCAGGCCACCAAGAGGAATGTAATATGCTAAGATAGATCACACTTATGAAGGACATCACACCCAATGTCATCCACAAAGTGACAAACACATAATATAAAGGAAAATTCTACACTAGGAACCAAGAGTGCAAATGAATTATGGTAATGTATGCCCCCCACTTTAAAGGAATTGCTACACATTGTTCTGTGAGAAATTACTTTAAAGTAGCAAAGGAAAGAAAATGCAAAAAGAAAACAAGACATAAGAGCCAACTTAGAAAGCCCTATGCCAAGTCATATGTTTCGAAGTTAGGATACGTCATGTTAAGGAAAAGGAAAAGCAAAGAAAAGGGATTTTCCCCTAGAAAAGAAAGCACACCAAACACATAAGGGATCTATGGATTTGGGGTCAGTATGTTCATTGCTGCAATTTTTTTGTATTGAAGAGCTCAGAACAGTCATCATTCCTTGAATACATAGAACGAGAAGAATGACAAAAAGAGATCGAAAAAAAAGGAAAATGAAAGTCTGTTTTGAGTCAACATGGAAGAGACATTACAGTCTCAATGCTTTGCATCATCCCCATAAGGATAACAAAAGTGAAAAAGAAAGAAAACTAAAAGGCGAAATAAAATGAAAAAGATTTTGGGTCAACATAAAGGAGACATTTCAGTCTCAATGCCTTGCATCATCCCCAAAAGGAAAACACAAAACAAAAAGAGAAAAAAAAGACAAAGACCTTGTGGGTCAACATTGAAGAGACATAGGGCGTCTCTACGCTTTACGTCATCTGCAAAAGGAGAACACAAAACAAAAATGAAAAATATAATGCACGAAGAATAGAAGAATAGAGGTATGAATAGAAGAAGTGTACAAAGAGAGAGAACATCAAACACACGATATGGGGGAACACAATACACACATGAAAAGGAAAAGGAACAAGTAATGAAAATATAAGTCAACCATTAACTAAGTTATTGGTTTCACAATCTTAAGGAGATAAGTGGAAAAGGAATAACATAGTTAAGAGACAAAGGTAATTACATTACAAGGACAAGGCTAACAATGTCTTGTCCCCCCCACAAAGTGTAAGAACAAGCATGAGCCGAGTTGGGTGATGTGAAAGGATCATGCAATAGTGAGAATAGGGAATTCTACAACTATGGCATGATGATGGGATTCAATGGCTTTAAGGTATGATGGAGAAATAGTCGGTATCAGTGAAGTGATACTTATTCAGTATTTCTTTCAATGTCCAACATTCTTCAATGTGATTTCCAAGGATGTGATGATATTTGCAAAATGGTATGTTAGTGTGTTTGGGATGAATAACCAACCTATTCATAGGTGTTAAAATTATAAGACCTTTGTTTAAAAGGAGTTGAAGTCTTCGTTCATATTCAGGTGGAGGATGTGTGGGAGACTTGATATTTTTGAGCTTGTAAGGTCGTTTTTGCTTGCTAGATTCTCCTTGTTCATGAATAGAAGGAGGAGAAGGACACATGGGGATCCTAACATCCTTATCATTAGGAGATAGTGGTTTCTCTCACGAAAGAAGAATATTTAAGTTAGGAGGAGCATTCAAGATCATCGTTCCAACATCCAGAAGTCTCCTAGGTTGAAGAGGATGTCTCTCAGGATGAGAAGGATTGTGATATCAAAGTCCTATTATGTTTGCTTTGGTTGGTTGTTGCTCAAAAATTTGATGGATGTCATGTTCATGTTTTGTGTCACAACCTTGTTTACTTAAGATAGTAAATCCTTTACCATAAGTCTCTTCAAGGTTGATAGGAATGTTTGTGATTGTGTGCTCATAGAATGGTTGGGATTGTGATTGGTGAGAGGAATAGGTCCACTTGAGGGAGGAACCATAGGTCCTATTGTGATTTTAGGATGTAGATATGCAAAGTGATCAAGAGGTGCAACAGTGGGAAGGTCTTGTGATTTCATGGATGGGAAAAAGGATGCATTGGCTTTAAGGTTGTCAAGGAAGTCATTGTATGAATTTTGCATGCTATCATCATCTTCTCCAATGATGCCTACTTCATGAGGAGGACAATCATTAGGAGTTGTAGGAGCATGTTGGAGTTCAAGGTCATTAGGGTCATAGCCAAAGGCACAATTGGACATGTCTACCAATGACTTTAAGGAATTCTAAAACCTATTGAAAGAAAATGCCATGATGCAAATAAACTAAGATGCAATAAATGAGAAAAAATAGAGAATCTATGAATGAAAACAGAATGAAAGAACAAAAAGGTGTAATTTGAAAAAAAATGCCAAAAAGATTGAAGAAATGTTGTGTAAAAAGTGTAGAGGGACTGATTCACCTTGGGTGGCAAATGAGTCCCAGTATGAAGTTTTTTTAGTGTTTTTCAGAAATTTTAAGATGATTTAAACGCTCTATAGTATGGAATTTTCATATGCAGAATGTAGATGTAATGCAAAAATGAAAGCTACATGAAGGTTTCACTAATGCAAAATGAAAAGTCCTAGAATGCAATAATAAATGAATGTCATAATTGAATGCTAATGCAAACAGAAACTAAGATGCAACATTTGAATGCAATAAAAAATCTAAAGTGTTCAAAAGTTGGGTTCACCAAAATGAACATAGATTTTTGGGACCCTATGGACTACTCTTGCACTTCTAGGGTTTTTCACTTAAAAGGAGAGAGTTAGGGCCAAAATTGCTAATGTATCACTCAAATTAGGATGTAAGCAATGTTGTTTAATGTAAATGAACTCAACAAAATGAAATTGACTAATCTAAATGACCAAAAATGAATGCAAAGTGTAATTATAACTATGTTTGAAAACACATTATGATATGCAAACAAATATATAAATGAAGAAATAATGCAAAATAGAAAGTACAAGGATGAATCTAAGTGCACCTAGATGAATTGTGATGATTTTGGAGTGTTCTGAATGCTGATGGAAATCACTAATTTTTCATAGTGGGACTCATTCGCCCAAGGTGGCAAATCAGTCCACCTATTGGTGAAAAACTGTTGGGAGCTAGTTTATGTCTGTTGAGATCCAAAATCTAACAAAACTCAAGTTTCTAGTCTTAAGGTGGGACTTATTTTCCATAGGTGGTGAATCAATCCTCTCCCAAATTTTAGAAAATTCAGGAGACAAATCTGCAACACCAGATCTGGAAATGTCTACTTGTCAGGTTGCCGAAGTCAAATCTATAGAAAACGGACAAATAACTCTCTCCAAGCTTGAATTTGACTCAAGTTGGCTTGAAGCACCTAATTGAATTGGAAATCAATCTTCAACACCTAATAACTTGTCAAATCTGCATACAAAGAGCTGCAAACAAACATGCAATAGGGGAAAAATGATTAGGGGTTAGTGAATAGGGGTTTGCCTTGGTCAAACCCCACTTTTGGTAATTAAACCCTTGAAAAGACAATAAAATGAAAGAGAAAGATAAACTAATAACATGCAAATGCTATCAACTTACCTAACCCTTGATAATGCAAGTTTGAAGTAATGTCAATGGATGCTTCAAAGTGCTTGACTAGCACTTGAATTGTTGATGTAAAGTGCTTGAATGTTTGAATGAGTGAGGAGATTGCTTGAATGACTTAGGAGATGTAAAATGAGGTGAAAATAACTTATTTGTACAATTCTTGTGCCTTAGTATCCTTTCATACCTCATCACATGCCGACATCAAGTGATTTTGAATAAAATCCTGAAAGGAAGTTTGAAATATTTTGAATTTGGTGCCAAGGGGGACTCATTCGCCACCCATGGTGAATGGGTCCCACCTAGGACCTTAAAACATGTGTCAAAAAAAATGTTGTATTTAATGTTGTTTGTTGGGATAATATGCAAAAGTACACTTAATTAAGTCATATGAGGGTATAAAGGGGCCAAATAAAGCATGAGAAGGGTGTAAATAGTCAAAATATTCCTAGAAGAGTGTGAAAGCTTGTTACAAGACTTTACAACACTTCAAAATAGGACTTGTTTATGAGTGAAAAGGTGATTTCTAGGTAAATTGCATTAAATAGAGTCTAGAAGAATGTAGAAATGTCTTACAACACTTCACAACACCTTCACAAGACATTGTTCTTTGAGTTTTAACACCTAAATAAGCATGTTCAAGCCATGTTACAATATAAAATAAGAGCAACATAGTTCCAACACCATGAAACAAGACCTAAAAGGCCATGAAAATGACAAGGGGCCATTTTTCTATGGCACAACGTCCGATAAGCTTCTAACTGCCCCTTATTGTGCTACCATCTCAGGATTTTATGCCATTTTAGTGTTTTGTGAAAACTTTTACCAATGCTCAATTTCTCTCCACAACTCACCCTTGAATTTTTCCTCAGTGAACTGTATACTCAAACTTCTTTGCAATGTTATTATTTTGCATGCAACATTACCCTTTTCTTAAACAAGAGTTGGAAACAATAGCTATTTTTAGCAATAAATTTGGCACGTACTGCCAGCTCTTTCATTCATCCAAAATGAATTCCTACTCTTTTGAAAAGACAATAATTCATAATGAAAAATAGCGATCATGTATTATGACACCATCTCTTGGGAAATTGAGGCAAAAATTGAAGGTGTACAAAAAAATTTCAATGCTTTTTCATTTAATAACTTTAGAAGAATGATTAAGCAAATAGGTGTAATGAATCATGAAAAGATTTGAGTTGATCCTTAGGGACTGAAAAGCATCCACAACTTGAAACTTAGCACTCAACCGTGCAAACTACCACTTACACTTGCCACAATTTTTAGCTAATTAATTACCCCATCTTAATTCGCACGTGACACACACAACCTGGTGGGATTTTCAAGTTTGTACCTCATATCAGTATCATGCTTATTACATGCATTTTATCTCAGCTACCTCTATGAATAGACCTAAGGATAATGGGTATGTGCAGGATCATGATGGGCCAAAAAGTGGCAATATGATGGGTATGTGTAGGGTATGTGATTGACGACTTTTTTTTACCCAAAATTGATGAAATGAAAAGGGTTTTTAAAGGAGATTCTCAGCTTTCCACCAATATAAATTATGCTTTTCTTTGAATTTAATAAATAATTGATATTCATTTTCTATTTGAATTGTTAGTAAAGCCTGATTGATAGGCCGATTGAAAAACATATATAGCTTTTAAACGGTATCACATTTTTTAAATCTAAAACATTCATCACATTCTATGCTTCGCATACTATAGTATTAAGAAAAAAAATGAATTTCATGAAGTTTGGACCAAGTTAAGGTGGTCAAACATACGAGTTATTATTTTTTTTTAAAGTTGTATTAAAAAATTCATAATTAATTATTTATTTGGAAAAAAATTACAAAAAATATGCATCACATCGGGACATAAGTCCTCTACTTATATGGGTATGTGCAGGATCATGATGGGCCAAAAAGTGGTGATATGATGGGTATGTGTAGAGTATGTGGTTGATGACTTTTTTTTAACCCAAAATTGATGAAATGATATGGGTTTTTAAAGGAAATTCTTAGCTTTCCACAAATATAAATTATGATTTAATTTGAATTTAATAAATAATTGTTATTCATTTTCTATTTGAATTACGACTAAAGTCCGATTGATAGGTTGATTGAAAAACATTTTTAGCTTTAAAAAAATATCACATTTTTGAATTTGAAACATGTGTCACATTCTATGCTTTGCATACTATAGGATTAAAAAAAAATGAATTTCATGAAGTTTTGATCAAGTTAAGGTGGTCGACATATGAGTTTTATATTTTTAAAAATTTTAATAAAAAAATCATAATTAATTATTAACTTGAAAAAAATTATAAAAAAATATGCATCACATCGGGACATGAGTCCTCTACTTATATCTAAAATCTTATAAAGAAATATTATCATTTTATTGTGGTTAGGGTGGTCAGACAAACAAGGATCTACTTCTTATTTTTCCCTAAAATTTAAGTACCACTACATTGAAATTTCAAATTTTCACCAAATAGATTTAAAAAAAAAAAAAAAAAACTACATTCAATTTGCTATAGATTATATTCTTACAGATTTTTGAAATAATATAGACAACTTATTCAAATTTTTATATCAAGTTTCCTAACTCTGATTTTTCTGAATTTTTCGCCACTTAAGGGTATGTTTTTCCCATGATGATCCTGCACATACCCATATCTAAAATATTATAAAAAAATATTATCATTTTATTGTGGTTAGGGTGGTCAGACATACACCTACTTCTTATTTTTTCCCTGAAATTTAAGTACTACTGCATTGAAATTTCAAATTTTCACCAAATAGATTTTTTTTTATTAAATAAACCTAGTAGTTTAGAAACTACATTCAATTTGCTACAGATTCTATTTTTACATATTTTTGAAATAATATAGATAACTTATTCAAATTTTTACATTAAGTTGCCTAAATTTGATTTTTTTGAATTTTTCGCCACTTAAGGGCCTATTTTTTTCCATGATGATCCTACACATACCCTAATCGTAGAATTCATACTTGGTAATTGGGCTTATTGATAGAGGCAATGGATACTCCCATTAGGTTAACTAGAAATAGGTCTTAGGAAGCTTTCCTAGGAGAAGTTTCTAGTAGGCATTTGAAACATATGACAAAGAATAAGCATTCCTTAGTCATAGTTGCAATAAAGTGGGTTCTGGGGAAAGACTATATAGAATACGAGGAAATTTTTTGAGTGAACACTGATATTTGTTCTCATTTTATTTCCTCTCTGCTATCTCAAAGGCCTCAATAAAATTGTAATGAATTTCATGTATGGCCTTGGTATTCCAACATCAAGTGATCTCCATCATCATATTGAAGAGGATACGATGGTGCCTTGGGTGCCATTTCTGAGCATATTTTGCATGATGACCATTGGAGAACACTACCAGAAGGTGTCTCATGCATGCCACTTCTTACTAAGGTGCTACAATGTAGAGCTTTTATATGATGTGGAGTGGTATACTGGTTTCAAAAACTTAGTGCATCCTCCACTTGTTATTGCTACTCTCGAAGCTCCTATCATTCCTGTTGATGATGAAGCTCCTACTGAAGATGTTGCTCCTGCTGAATAAATGAAATATTTTCTCCTCTCTTTGTATTTGTATATATATCTTGAAAAGATTCTTAATATATATATTCTTGAAAATCTTGGCCTAAGAGCCATTTTGAATTGTAATATCCCAAAGTAAATATTCCCATATGATGAATGTATAGCTTTTTTATCAAGTTTATGTCTCCATTTGCTTTCAGATTCTTTCATGCTTTAAAGGGCTCTACTAAATAAAGACTTGACCAAACAAAACACACAATTTTTTTTTACATATTTACATATTTACATTGTCAAATGGTTAATAAAGCTAATTAAATTTTTTGAGGTGAATTCCATTGACAGGAATTTCCAATGCTTCTTTTTCCATATTCTCTAATTTGAATGCATTATGTTGCTTGCATTTAATGATGTAGAAAGGATCCTCCCACAGACTATCAAAATTTCCATGTTGGCTAGGCTTTGCAGCTCACTCATTGAATTTGAGCACCAAATCTCCCCACTTAAGACCTTGGTTGGAGGTTTTCTTGTCAAACCACTTCTTAACCACCTGTTGATGGTTACACATGGCTATAATAGAATTTTACCTTTTCTCTTGTACCTCTAATAGCTCAGCTAACCAGACCTCCATGGCTCTGTTTTGTTCTACCTCTAGAGAATTAAGAAATTGTAGGGCAGGGATTTTCATAGAGACAGGCAATAGTGCTTCCTTCTTGTATACTAGCTCGTATGAAAAAGTATTTAAGACTTGCTTGGGAATTATGCAGTCCACCCAAAGCACTACTTTGAGGTTCCCATGCCACTCTCTCTGATACTTTGACCCTATTCTTTTGATGAGTCTGACTAAACTCTTATTAGTCGACTCAGCCAAACCATTTACCTGTGGATAATAATTCAAAGATGTCTTTAGGAATATACCATGCTTAAGTGAAAATTGACATACCTTTGAACCTAGGAAGGCTTTTTCATTTTCAAAGATGGTGGTCTTTGGTGGGCCTCAAACCTTGCTACTATTTCTTCGAGGAAGTTTATAATCTCCACCTCAATTGCATTCTTTAGGGGCATGGCCTTGACCCATCTAGTAAAATAATCTGTGGCCGTAAGAATCCATTTATGTCCAGCATTGGAGGTGGGATTAATCATCCTGATGAAATCAAGCCCCATTGTGTGAAGGGTTCTTCAATTACTACTTGATTCAAAGGAATTACCAAGTTCTTCCTCCTTCCTGTGAAGAATTGGCTTTCCTTGTAGGATTTAACTGGAGAGTGTGTCATTGAACAATGTAGGCCAGAAATACCCTACACACATAATTTTAATGGTAGTGGTCTTTGTAGAGAAGTGTCCACCTGCAGGATTGCTATGGAATATATTAAAAAAAAATTGCACTTGCTCTTGGGTGACGCATCATAAAAGAACACCATTGAAATTCCTTTTGAAGAGAACCCCTTCAATAAGAACATACCCATTGCTTTTTAATCTATAAAACCTCTTCTTCTTAGAAGGGAGGCCTGCCAAATATTTCCCAAATTGCATGAATCTCATTCTATCTGCCAACTAGTAGCCTTCAGACTCAGATTCATTTAGTAGAACTAGCTCGGGTTGTTCCTCCTTAGCTGCCACTTCTTCATCACGTGCCAAATATTCGCATAATCCTCTCCCCTACATGGTCTTTATGGGGCTGACCTCAATGTCATATTCAAGGATCTTGGTTATCTAGTTGGCCCTTTTTTTTGATGATTTCTCCCTCCATAAGGTACTCATGCACACTAGAATGCGCTCCATATATGCCCACCTTTCTGCAAGCTATGAGGTGTCAAAATTTTTTAAGTCCCTTAACAATGGCGATTCCTACCTCTCAAAAAAGTTATACTTTGTCTCATAGTATTTTAAGGTCTGGGACTGAAAGGCTATCATATGTTCTCCCTTTCCATCATCATCCTTTTGGGTCAAAATAGTAGCGATGCTATATTTTCTACTAAACACATACATTATAAATTGCTTTGACAAGTCTAGGTTCACCAACATAGGTGTTGAGGAAACAACCTCCTTGACCTTATCAAGGCGTCTCTAGCCTCTTTTGTCCATTTAAATAATTGATCCTTCTTAAGCATTGGGGTGATTGGTCTAATTAAACCTGCAAAATCTGAAATGAATTTTCTTACAAAATTTTCCTTCCTAGGAAGGACTGAACTCCCCTTTTTTTTATTGGTGGGGGTAGTTCCTTGATTGCCTTCATCCAATCTGGATCAATAGCAACCCCATCTTTGGGCACTACATGTTTCAATAATTTTCCTTAAGGCACCCCGAAAACACATTTTTTCGAGTTTAGGGATATCCCAAACTCCTAGCATTTGTTTAAAACCATTTCAAGATGATCAAAATGAACATCTTTTGACTTAGAAAATATGATAAGATCATCTAAGTAGATCAAGATGATCTTATTGATTATCTCTCTAAAGGAAATGTTCGTTGCTCACTAAAAGGTGGCTGGTGTATTTGAGAGGCCGAAGGGAATTTTTGCATAGGAAAATGTTCCCCACTTAGTAATGAACATTGTTGTGTCGGTCCTCCTCTTTGACCCAGATCTGGTTGTACCCAGAGAAGTTGTCCATCAAAGAAAATATTTTTGAGCTAGCCAATGTTTGCAAGAATAATTCCATGGAAGGCAATGGGTAGTGGTCCTTCAAGGATAACCTATTTAGATCCCATAAATCAACATAGAGATAGATGTCCCCATTTTTATTTTGGACTGGAACTAGGTTGGACACCCATGTATTATGCTTGATTGAAAATACAATCCAGGAGTGGATGAGCTTCCTCAACTCTTGTGCCATTAGTGCTTCAATATTTGAGTTCATTGGCCTTTACTTTTGGCAGACAAGTTTCTCCCCTTCCATCAGTTCTATGGTATGCTGGATGACTTCAGGATCATATCCCTTGAGGTCATCCTATGATTAGGCTCGTACTCCTTTATATTTTTTACAAAAATGCATGAGCTTGTCTTTATCATGTTGTGGAACATCTTTCCTGACCTTAAGCTTTCTTCCATCTCTTACTTGAAGATCTGCATAGTCACCCTTGTTCACTACAAACTTCCTCTTGTCATTTCTTGCATCATCAAAATAAAATAAATTTTTGAGAGTGAAAAGTCCTTTCAGAAGCTTGTTAGACCTCAGCTGAATAATTTTCCCTTCATAAGCTTCTACAATTTTTGGTTGTAGTTGATCAACAAAATCTCCTAAGTGCTGAATAAATGAGGTAATTTGTTCGCCACTTTCAAACACTTTCCAACACTAGTCATTGTCTAGGATTGTGGGTTAAACAATCACTCACACATTCTCTGTGTTCTTAATTAAGTCAGAAATAGGGTCAAATTGAGATCCCATTGTCACCATGCAATCCGCAGCTGCATTCTACTCTCTGGGCACCATTTGGAAATTGAAAGCTTCAAAGCTTTCAATCAGATCCCAGAATCTGTCTATAAGATCGCATGCACGCATTCTTCATTGTGGAGATACCTCAAACTTGATTGACTATTAGCTTAGAGTCTCTAAACACCATTATTTTTTTAATTCCCATCTGCTCCGCAAGGCTTAGACCTTGCACAAGGCCTTCATATTCAGCTTCATTGTTTGAACAAGAAAGTTGAAAGTGAAAAGATCTGAGTTTCTTTTCATTGGATGGGGATGCCAAACATATCCCGACTCCTACAACAACTTTACATCTTTCTCCATCAAAATGCATCATCCACAACTCTAAGGCTTGACCACCCTTAGATTCCTTAATCACCTTCAGAGTCACTTGATCCTCATCATAGATCATATAAGTTCCCAATTTGGTGGCATGATAATTGTTGAAAGGATTAGTTTCTATAAATTCACTCAAGACCTTACCTCTTATTCATCAATTTGGTCTTCGATCACCTTCTCATCCTCAAGTAACTTAGTACAATACATCTCATCTTTGGTGATAGAGGTATGAGTAGCCTCAAAATTTATCATGGCTTCATCTACTACATGTTCTAAATGCAAAGGTTTAGACACTATCTTCATCTTAGCTCCATATTTTTCCTAAGAATTAAGTGTGACCAATCTAACTTAGAAAGATACCCACCTATCTTGACAATGAACTCCCAGGATAACCCAACATTGAACATGGGAGCCCACATCAATGATCATAGTATCTTGTGGGGCTGTGATACTAGGGAAACAGAATAGATTCAAGGGGTTCAACCTTATTCCCATCAAGATGCATAACCCCTCTATTTAAAGGTTCATAGCTAAGTCCTAAGGCTTCAACTATTTTCTTGGGCATGACTATAGTGCTAGCACCAGAGTCAATCATGGAATTGTGCAAAAAATTCTTACCCACAATGAGAGTTAGGAAAAAGGATTTTAGCTTCAGTTTACCTCTACTTTCGGTAGAAGCTTCCTCTCCATTGTTTGTGAGGAATTTGGCATGAGATGATGAATCAATGGCCTTTCCTTTGGATGGTTTCTCTGTTGGCTCTATGTTGGCCCATCTTCCAATAGGACCTTCTGTAGTAACAATTGCGATAGCGAAGATATCCCAAAGAAATGCATTATTAGAGGCTTTCTTCAACTGTTCCACCACATTGAATGGTGGTAGATTTGAAGACTTCTACTCCCTAGACCTTGTTATAACATTCTCCTTGCGTAGCTGATATTGTTGTGCAATTGTGAAGGTACTAGGAACTTGGTCGAGAACACTTTTGGGCTATAGAGCAACTATTTTTCCCATGAATCTCCTCTTTGAGTGAGTGTTATAGTTTGATTGCACTTGTAGGGCCTTTGATGTGGAAACATCATTTGCAAACACCACCTCTTCTTCTTCCATCCATGAGAAGAGCGCGTGATCGAGAGCTATACCTGTTTCTTGCTCCAAGGACATTCCTTGCATTTGAGCGATGAGTACCATGTTTTCCATTTATGGAGAGGCATATGTATAATCTCCTGAGTCTGGCGTGACACCTTGACTACGTTGTTCTACTACTCTTTGTTGTAAATTTCCACATAGATAATTTTGGGGCATATGTGCTTCATTGTAGGGGAAGCACCGAGGATTGGTATCATTAGTGGGATTTATTTTCCCTGCTACCATCTCTTTATTCAAACTTGGGTGAACATTTTGTAGTGAAGTAGCAATTGACATTATCTGATTATTTGTTTGAGTCTTTCGATTTGTGTACACACCTCATTCAAATTGATTTTGTTGGTAGGAATGTCTTCCTCCCTGGTAATTTTGGAAAGTTGGCTTCACAGGCATAAACCATTGCCACTTGATACTAGTTATTTCATTTGAGAAGTTCTGTAACAAATAATTGATGTCGCTCATCTCATCTTTTGAAGAGTTAGATGTAGAAGAAACATTATGCGGTGCACTCAGATATGCGTATATAGATTGGGGAGGAGCAAACGTACTAGTAGAAGCTATCTCTTAGATGAGAATTGACAACTCTACAAATATAGGCATAGTAGGGTGAGGAAATAAATTTCTAGCATCAGTCAAATTATTCTCTACCTTAACAATGATGTTATACACATCCAAAAAAGTGTTCCCATCAAGGGACTGGATCATCACCAAAATGTCGGCATTGAGAGATTTTAGATAGAACATGAATGCCAAATTGGTAGGTGGGCGAATAGAAATCTAGATCCTTTGCCAAGTTGTGTGAAACCAGGCATTGAATTCGATCATGGCCTCCTAAGGGACCTGCTTTATGGTCACTAGTTGTTGAAATAGTGAAGACTAATCTCCATTTTTTGAAAATCGATCGTAAAAAGGATTCCCAAGTTGATCCCAAGTACTGATAGTGTTAGCTTCTAGAAAGCAATGCCAATCTAGTGCCTTTCCTTTGAAAGAAGCTGCAAGCAATCTCAGTGCTACATTTTGATCAGGTACACCATGCACCAAACACACATCTGCCACATCTTGTAGATGATTGGATGGTGTTTTTGATCCTTCACTAGTAAATTTTGGTAAAGATTTTAAAGCAAACATTGGGATAGAAGCTGAAACGACCGGTGCTACCAATGCTATGAGAGGGATTCCAATGTCCCATGCTACAAAATTTATGTTAACCATTAGTAACGAGATTGGTGGAGGGGTCAGGACATTCACTAGATGGGATCTTGCTTGTACTGTTACCAACAATGGTACTAGCAGGCTAGGGTTATTCACTATGTGGGACCTACTAACAGGTCTATGGATCATATACCCACTTTAAATTTAGATACATTCAAACAAAATCCCACTGGGCATGCCTGAAAAAGAACTATTGATGCCTAAATTTTCTAGGCTCACAACCTTATAGGAAACTCAATTAATGAGGGGACCAATTGCACTAAACTGAGTAACCTCCATATTTTAAAGAAGTTAGCTCCTCTTCCATGTATTGGGTGGTGAAAAGGGAAAATGAAGCAAATATATTAAAATAAAATTTAAATTAAGGCGATGCGCCAATATTTAAGTAAATAAGCACGAGAAATCTTCCTTTCAGATGAGATTTGAGGGCCCGTTCAACAATTTGCATATATGAAAATAACATAAAGCATAGTTAAAATTCTTAAGAAATTAATCAAACAACATAATATGACTTCCATATGCATTCACTAAACAAGAAGAGTACAAACATGATCTAAACAATGAAATTATATTAAGTTATGAAATCTTTGATGATAAACTACTCATTACAACAATACTAGAAAAGTATAATGTTTTATCAATTAACCAAGAAAATAGAAAGGCCGAACAGATTGGAAAAGTCTGTTAGTCTTAATACAATAATATTAAAATAGTACAAAGGCCAAGAGTCCTTTTATCTTTTTCCTATGTATTTTCAAACCCTTTTCAAGAGAGTCAAAGCATTATATATAGATCCTTCCACCACTTGAAAGCCAACTAACAAAAAATATTCCCAGGCATGGGCCATGCCACCTGTCATAATGATTCTCCAAAACTAACACAACAAAAAGATTCTAAAATGTGGCATTCATTTTCCTCAAATAAAGTGCACCCTTCTGGAAATTATGGATGTGGTCTTGGAGTGGAAGCAACAAAATTCCCATGAAGACATGTATCTAACCATCCAAAGAACTAGTTAGGACACATGGCATAGAGGCGGGGCCTCTCATTCTTCCTTCCTTCCTTTGAGACTCAAGTCCCCGAAAAGGTGACACGTAGCGCAGTCATGCTCAAAGCCTTGACTGTGGGGTTTACCAAAAAGGTGCTCATAGAGAATGCAATGTTGCACACTGGAAAAGCTTAGAGAAGAAATAAGGGGAAAGAGTTCCCAAAGGCACGCGCTGCCTACACATGGTGCAAGAGGATGAAGGTGCTACCAAAAGGGGCCCAAAAATATTCAACATACAAAGTGCAAGCCGAGGCTATGCAAAACCAACAAAATCAACTCGGAGGGAACTTCAAGGATTATTAATTCCACATTTTCAATCAACAATTCCCTTAAAAATAGGGGGTCTAATACAAAAATAATATCCTTAGTCATAAGGGAGTTAGTAATAGTAATTCCACTTTTTTCATTTTTGGAGGTGAATCCTTCCCACCTTTACTAGCAACAATTTCCATAGAAGGAGAGACTAAATCATACCCAAGGTAATCACTAACAAAACCAACATTATTCCTATTAAGAATACCCTTAATCTTACCTGGATAAGTATTACTAGTAGGCTCAACAACAAAGGGGATATACTTCTCCCCATTAATCCCCCTCTATTCCTTTACCATAAGAACCCAAGGTAAAGTTAATATATACTTAATGAATATAAAGAGAATAATAGGTGACTCAAGGATTAAGGCTAAATGATATCTTTAGAGTCTAAAAATTATATCTTGATGTAGAGGAAATTTAACTTAGCCTAGCAATGCCTCCATAAAAAAATTCTATAAATAATTTTAAAGGAAGAAGGGGAAGCTAATTAATATTTAATGTCTTAAGTGGTTTAATAAAGGAAATTGGTAGTTGAAGGCACATTTATGACCTTTGAGGGTAAAATATCTGATGAGAATACAACTTACCTCATCCTAATGAGATGACAACTCCCCCCCCTTGAAGTCATTTTGGAATTTAGTGAGATCCTCATCATTGAGAAAATCCATGAAACTTTCCTTATCTCTAGACTTACCCTACTTCTTGAACTTTATTTCATCCACTCTCAACCCTATGGTATCCACAATATATTTTTTAGATACATCAAAATTTACACCAAAAATAGTGACTTTTTGGCCTCTCTATGACCTTGCAAACTAAGATAGAATTGGATTGAACCTACATAAGACTTCAATATATGAACATATACCAAATTTTTTACTTATATTCTATAAAATATTATTATTATGGAGCTCATCAAAGGTTGATGACTAAAATTTTCATCTATCACCCCCATGAGATATCAACACCTAGATAAAAATTGTAACCTTTTATGAAAACTAATGAAAGCCCTTAGTGAATTTCTCAACACAATGTATAAACCAAAAATGATTTTAATGCAATTATCAATATCATAAGTGATCAAACCAAAAAAAATTCACATGCCACCATTTTGAATATGAGCATGCCACATGCAAAGCCATAAATAGAAAATAATGACAGTTAATTATAACACAAGACCTTGTAAGCATGAGGAAATTATTATTAGGAGAGTTATGGAGTCAAACTTTTCAATAAAAATGTCTCTTTGAATCATCATGAAGGTGATCATTCAAATTTAAAGTCTTCAAAGAAAAAATAAACCCATCCAAATTACTTGGATGAAGAAAGTCAAGTTAAATCTTTCTCGACCATGCCTAAGTGAAAAAGAATGAAATAATTTAAAAATAGAGAACTAATCACCCCTTTTGATACATTTTCTACCTTATAGTTTAATAAATAGGTAATTTATTTAGCTATATTAGACATGTTATGTCATCAGTGTCAACCCATGAGCCTAGTGTTGAGATTATCCATAGCATCAACAATTTGGCTACCTTCTTGATAAATATGGACATCACTAAATTAAATAATTTCCTTGGATAGTACTTGAATATTACTAATAAAATCCTAAATTTTTATCCAAGATGAACAATCATTTATAGATTCAATAATCAAATTAGAGTCCCCCTTAGTTAGAATATGATAAATTCCAAGAGAAAGAGCTAATTTAACTCTCTAAAAAGTTGTAGTAGCTTTAATCTCATTGTTGGACTTAATGTTAAGACCCTTAGTGTATGCATTAATAAAATCCCCTTTACCAATCTTAAGGACTCCTCTTGTACTAGCAATACAAGGATAACCCTTAAATCCCCCATCAAAATTTAATATAGCCTAACCAAATGAGGGTGACACTAATGAGTACTTTTTCAAGGGATTTCTTTTGAAGATAGAAATTATAAAGACCATTATTGAAACCCAAATCTCTCATAATTTTGACCTCTTATAGAAAATTAAAATTGGTCAATTTCATAGTTTTTCATTGCTAACATTCTTAACAATAGCTCTAAAGAAAAAATAAAATATTATCCTAGGTTGTTATTTTTCCCTTGTCACCAACTTTAGGATAATCAATGTGATTAAATTGAGTCTCACAAAGCTAATATAACTAAATACATTATATAATAGGATAAACAACCTCCATGAATTAAAGGCCACATAGAAAAATGTGGTTATTTCGAGGAACTCCATTTCAACTAGTTAAATTACCTCAAAACTATTAAATTTAATAACTATCCATTAAAAAGGTGTTTTCTAATGTTGAATTCTCAAGAATGCATTTCCCCTAATGTCTTCAAGGTGCAAAAAAAAATATTATAACTCTTGAACTATGTAGAATTATTAATAACTACATCGTTGGCTCAATTAGTATATAATTATTTTATATTGTGTTTTTTAAAATTGATCTTTGTTGGGATTAAACAAGATCTAAAAGTGTGAATTGATGACCTTCCACGAGTGAAAAAATGAGAACAACAGTATGTCTATCAATATAAAATGAAGAGTTTGTAAAATTTACATAGAATCCTTGCATATATAGGCAAGGATGAGAAGATATGATGGTATAACTAAACAACTAACTAACCCTAAAAATATGGAACACTTGTGAGGTCACTTGACAAGTGTGTGAGTGAGTGTCAAATATGCATGCAATAGGTGTCTCAAATGATGAGGAAATGTGTCTCAACCATATAAAGTGAGACAAAATATTTAAAAATATATGTAAAATTAAGCTAAGTGTGAATAGTTCAATCTTATAAAGGTGATATCCTAAATAAATATGTAAATACACTATTTACACTAATACACCCCTTCAGTGAAATTTCTCATTAAGTAAAGCAGAAGAACCCAATGGGAAATAAAAAGTCCTCTCCATAAGAGAAATGATGCAAATGTAATGAAATAAAATTTATGAGTAAATAAGATAGAAGAAGGACTAATGATGATCACCCAAGGAATAATTTTATCACATAAGTACAATAAATGTTCCCTCCAGAGGAGAGATAGAGAGATTGTGGATCCCCCCATAAAATGATATATCCTATAGTTTTGAGTGACACTCAAAGAAGAATGCAGAATGTGATCCATAAATGTCAAACAATATTTATTCCTTATCGAATAAGGTGAACTTGGAGTAGGTGCATGAAATATTCCCATGTGAGAAGAATATAAGTCTCTAAATGATGCACAAGATCCAAAGGCAATGGTAAATCTTTGAAAGTTTCTCAAATGTTCTATGTGGAGGGTGATGTAGAATAGGAACCAAAGATGTATATTGGTTGTCAATAGTGTTAATGTGGTTGTCATAAATAAATTTCACCAACTTTGTAAAATGGGATTCACTAAACAAGATTGATATGTCTTGTAAGTAATAATCCCAATCAACTATAGTGGAAACATGACTATTAAATATTTTTCTTCCCTAAATCATGAGAAACCAATTATTTAGGAAGACTCAATATTGAAGCAGGAGGTGAAAGAGATGTTATATCAGTGTAAGGTGAAGCAACCAATGAGGATAGAACTCCAAGGTTCAAATAAAAAATTGAATCTCCTTATGCATGTTGAAGGTGTTAGTGTAAGCTATACTCAAACTAGAATCAAAGTCAATATAACCAAAGAAAGAAAAGGAATATAATCTAGAATCATGATTGACATGTCATGTAGTAATGATGTCTTTAATTTGGAAATATATAATGATCATATAATATGTTGTGAGCTCATGAAAATGTATAATGTAATCTTCACACAAATAGAGTAATGATCACAAGGAGAAACACAAACCAAATACTATGAAATGATGAATAGAGGAGACAAAATGAACAAAGATGGCATAGCATAAATAAAGGACTATAATACGATAGTAACAAAATCCTTTAGATGATAGTCTAAAGTCACATAGATTGTAATAAATACTAATGTCCTATAGTTTTTAGAGCAAAACAAATTGTGGAATGGAGTAAAAACACTTCTTAGTATGCTTCCTTCAAACAATAGGTCAATGAAAGTTTATAGATGCCAAGGGATATGAATTGAGGCTTGTATTTCAATGTGAAGGAATGAATCAAGTGATTCTTGTGGAAGAAAAAATAGGCTATAGTGAAAAGGATTCATGATAGTCAAGAAATGAGTTCACTATTTGTATAACATTCTTCATGGTAAATAGTTTTGAGAGTGATAGAAATACATTGTCTAATAGGTCAAAGTATAAAAAAAAATGACAAAGAGTAGTGATCAAGGGACAAAATTGTTTTATATTCATAATGATAGTCTATAGGTCTATTATAAAAATATCTCAAGTGACATGTGTCTTAATAAATTATATAATGAGAAAACTACCTCAATAAATGTTAAATGAATTAGGACACAAGAATTAAATGCTAAAAGATAAGATAAGATCTAGTGACAACTAACACTATCTTTGTAGTGTACGAAAATGCATACCCTTGCATTTGCACACTTGTTTGGACCACCTTGCTTTCTTTATCCTTATTTATGTCTTAATTGGTCCTATTTTGCATCCACAAGCCTAATAAATTATATCTTTTTATGGCTAATCCTGACAAACATTAAAGGATAAATGATAATTTAATGATTCTAGCTTTGTGTCCCTGATTTTTGGACTAGAACTAAGATGCCACCTAGGGCGTCTTTTTCCTCCAAAGGTCTTGGGACCCTAATTTAAAATGCACCTTAAATGGGTCCCTTTTTGGACTCTGTGCCCCAAGTTTCAAGCCTCAGGACTAAGACATCACCTAGGGCGTCTTAGACCTCCTTAAGTTATTTTTTGGATTTAATTTCAAATCTTGGTGGGATTTAGCCTCCTTTAATTAATGAATTCATATGTTGGCTTAGTGTAGTGTAATTTCAGGATACTAAGCATAGATAAGTATAAATACAAGGTTCTTTCACTCATTTCTTATCAAGCAAGTTGAATGAGAATTCCTAATAGCATAATTTAGTTCATAAGGGCCTTCAAGAGAGATTCATCAAGAATTTAGAGAAATTATCAAGATTTAAGCATAATTTCAAAGATATTCTTGCATAATGTGTGTTTTTGAGCTAACATTTGTGATGTAGGGTTTTGATTCAAGCAAGCAATTCAAGTTAGGATCTATCAAGCATTCCTTTGGTTCAAGATCTACATTCAAGCTAGGCACTTCACACAAACTTGCAGACTTCATAACAAGGGTTTGGTGAGTTGTAACATATCACTTTGTTCATTTATCATTTCCCTCCATTAATCCATTTCATTCCAAGGTTTAATTACCAACAAGGGGTTTGACCAAGGAAAACCCCCATTTACTAACAATCAAAAAGTTTTTCCTCTCTTGCATGTTTGTGTTTGTAGATTTAGGTTGAAGACTTAAAGATCATTTGAAGTGAAAAGTTACAAAAATGAAAAGTTGCATTGCAAAGTTGTCATCTTCACGAAAACTCACCTACAGGCTATATCTGGAGGTTTAAGGACCTGAGATCTAAGAAAGAAGTATAGACATTGAGCCTTAGGATCACATTTAGAGATTTTAGAAATTCAATATGGTACTAAGTCGACATCAAGGGAATATTAGTCCTCTAAGTGGTATTTTGTAGAGATTATTTCGGATCATATTCCAACATCTGAAGATTCCACATTTTCCCCAAAAATTAGAAGTAGGACTAAGACAACATTAAGGGTGTCTTAGTCCTCTCTAGCATATTTTGATAGTGTTTTTTCATTTCCAGAATCCTCATCACATTTCCAGACTTCCCAAGTATGCACATCCTAACTTGTTTCTTATTTTCATCATTTGCACTCATTACTTAGATTGGATTACTAGGTTTTGTGAGTTGAATGTTAAGTTGTATTTTCCAAGCTTTTGCTTGGTGGTGAACCCCTCAAATCTTAAATAATCCCCTTGTAGGTCTTCCTTGTTGAGAATTGACTCGCCTTTGGGTTGATAGTCAATCCAATTTGGGACCCTAGGACATATTTGAACGAAAATTGGGGAAGTGTGGTGCTCTATGACCTAGGCCATAAAGCACCCATTTCCCCTACTTGTTCATTTTGGTGAACCTGACATTTTTGAACATTCATTTTCTGATTTGGAGTTCATTAAGGTCCTAGATCTAGGTTGCATTCATTCTTGCATTGCATCTTGCATTAGTGAATGTGCATATAGGGTTTCTCATATTTGCATTAGTGAAAGTGCATATAGGTTGCATCATATTATCTCATTGAAAAATTGAAAAGTGCATTATCAATCATCCTAATTACATTTAGGAACATTGTTATTGCATTCAAAGTTGAAAAAAAATTGCATTCAACTTTGCATTCAATTGCTTGTCATTCATCACTTTTTCTTTCATTCATTTGCACAATTTTATTTTTCTAAACATTGAGTCCCTGGATAGGCAACTTGGGAACACTATTATCGACTTATATTTTGCTATTTTTTTGAAAAAAACCCTTACTAGGACTAAAATTCCCTTAGTCGTGTCTTAGTCCCTCTATGGTTTTTTTCCTCAAAATCCTATCTAGGTTGCTTGCTTTTTGTTCCACTTTTTGGAACCTCAAAATTCCTTTTGTAGGACCAAGACACCCTTGCTAGCATCTTAGTCCCTGTTAAGTTTGAAGCTATAGTTTTCAGGGTTTAAATATGTTTTTCTATTCTTTTGTTTGTTGCTTTCATTTTTCTGTTACAGTTTGCAAAATTACTGTTATTCCAATTTATTTTGAACATTTCAAGTGTATTTTGAAATCACTTCAATTACAAGTAGCATTATATCTAAAAATGCTCACATTTATAAAACTTTGCATAATATGGATAAAAGTACTTTTCACTTTTGCATGTATACAATTTTTAAATTCATAAAACTTTACATAAGTTTGATAAAGGTGCTTTTCATTTTTGGATATACAATATTTGTATTCTTAAAGTTTTGCATACATTGGATAAAAGTGTTTTGCATCTTTGGATATATATTGTTTACAATATTAAATAATTGTATGATATGGTTAAAATTGCTTTTCATTTTTGGTCAAACAATGTTAGTACATTACCTTTCTAGGCACGGTAAGAAAAAGTTCATATCCCCTCCCTATGAGAGTTTTTTAGTGAAAGACAACTTGGACAATCCTAACGATCATATTTTTTCTTCTCCTAATATCTCTCCTACTGGCGTAGAAGATATTTTTGTGTTAGAAGAACCAATCAATGAGAGTTTTGATAATCCTAGTTGTTTCTCTCATTCTACCTCTCTTATTAGGAAAGATATTGATGAACACGAATAAAAAACTATAGGTAATCATGACAATCACATAACAAAGCAAGAGACCATTGAAACCTACCCACATTCATCTCCCAATATCTTCTCCTCTTGTGATAATGGATCAATCTCTACAATGAGCTTAATCTGATGTAACAACATGTAGTTTCTGAACTATTGTGAAGCAAAAACCAATGTTAAGTAGGCTTTTTCAATGAATGAATAGTTCATTTCATAGCCAACCAAGGTCCTGCTGATGTAATAGATAGCCCTTTCCTTTTTTTTTCATCATGTTGTTCCAGAAGAGCACCTAGTACTGCTGATGTTGCTAAGATACATAGGATCAATGGTTTTTTTGGTATTAGTGGAATGAGTACTGGAGGTTTCAATAGATAGTCCTTGATCTGTTGGAAAGCTTTTTCATACTTCTCATACCACTTGTAAGTTATTCCTTTATGGAGAAGATATGAAAAAGGGTGGAATTTGTCTGATAATTGCACTATGAACCTCTTGATGGACTACAATCTTCCTTGTAACCCTCTCAGCTACTTTAGTGTTTGCGGTGGTTCCATGTATAAGATGGTTTTTTCCTTTTCTAGGTAAATTTCTATTCCTCTTTGTGAGATGATATAGTTGAGAAGCTTCCTTGATGTAACCCCAAAGAAATATATTTTTTGGTTTAGCTGTACCTTGTATTCTTCAAGCCTGTCAAAGATGGGTCCTAAGACTTGTATGTGCTCACTCCTTTTCATTGAATTTTCCAAAATATCATCCACATAGTCTTCAATTTTTTTATGGATCATGTCATGAAAAATGAGGTTCATTTCTCTCTGATAGGTTGCTCCTATATTCTTTAGCCTAAACAACATCATGTTCTAGCAATATGTCCCCCATAGACAAGTGAATGCATTTTTATGTTGATCCTCCTTAGAGATCATGATTTGATTATAACCTAAAAAATCATCCATGAGTGATAGCATTTCATGCCTAGCCATTAAGTCTGCTATGATGTCGATGTTAGGAAGAGGGAAATTGTCCTTCGGGCATGCTTTGTTCAAGTCTCTAAAACCAGTCCATATTCTGATGCCCCTAGTGGGTTTTAAGAATGGTACCAAGTTTGAAACCCACTCAAGATAATCTATTGGTTAGATAAATCCAACACCAAGAATCTTTTTTAACTCAAGTTTTACCAAGAGTGCTATCTGAGGGTGCATCTTCCTTAACTTGTGCTTTACTGGCTTGGCTTCAAGATAGACTACTAGATGATGTACTACTATTTATGGATCAATCCCTATCATTTCTTTGTATGACCATGCAAATTTAACTCTTCACTCTTTCAGGAATGCTACTAGGTTCTTTCATTCTTCATCCAACATGGATTCAACATAAAAAGTGATCTCGAGTTCTTCTTTTGTTCCTACATTGACTGGAGTGGCCTTTTTTGCTAAGATTTGTTGATTTCTCTAGATGTATTGCATTAAGGGGGAGATTGAATCCCTCATCCTCAGGCACCTCAAAGAGTTTTTCAACCTTGAATACGTCCTTTCCTTTTACTATTTTGGGATCAGAAAGTGCAACAGTGTGGTTTTCCTCAAAGATCTGCAAGTTAATTGAATGTTATCAATTTTGTGACTCAAGGATTCAATCATCTCCCCATAGTATGCTCTTGTGTCTAGCTCTATTTCAAAACCTACCTTGTGATCTACCCATGTTAAGTTGTCATGGAGTCCCATAAATTCAAAGATCACTTCATCATTTATGAATAAATCTAGAATCGGTGGTCTTTGTTGGTCCAAATCAATGAGTTGCAAGTACACTAGTCGTATTTCATTTGGTCGGTTGCTTGGGGTGAAGGTTGATGTGGATATCATGAAGAGGGAGTTATTCTCAAATAAGTCATCAACATCGAGGGGGAAGTTATCTAGGGTAGTATTACATGATGTTGGTAACCAAGAAGAAGCATCATCCCTTTTAGCAAAAGTAAATTTGCCGATAAGGATAACCTTGCTAGTAGTAAAACCTAGGCTAAGATTCTTTGAAAATTTCTTAGGAACGATAGGTTCTAGCAAACCATTGTCATTTTGTACCAGTTTCTGATATAGCAGTTTAGAGACATCTTCTTCATTAACATCTTCTTTGTTCAGGTACCCCCATTTGGTGAAGGAAATGACAACCATTTTGATAGTTTTAGGTACATTTTTGCTTGGTGTGGGTTTCGCATGAGATTTGGGAGAAAGAGGTAACTTTCCCAACACAAAATTATCCTTCATTATCTTATTGTTTCCATAAAAATCATCCTAGATCACTCCCTTGATGTTGAGTATCCTTTGCACAAGGAGTAGCTTCATTTCAGAGGTAGATGCAAGGGATGATGGGTCAACAAATGAGGTAGAAGGTGTAGGCCCTTTGTCATTCTTGGGTATTTAGGGGATTTTATAAAACTTGGCCTCAAGATTTTTGCAGTAGTAAAAAGGCTCAAGATCTCCATGGATATTAATTTCTCTACCCTCAAAAGGAAACTTTACATGTTGATGGTAGGTTGAAGCTACAACTTTTAAGGCATGGATCCAGGGTCAACCAAGCAGTATGTTGTAGAGAATATCTAGGTCTAACAATTAGCATGTAGTTTTTGTGATGAGGGGGCCCACTTGGATGGGTAGTGTGGCGATTCCTTATGATACTTGTTCTTGGTCATCATATGCCTTGTTGGTGGTACTTTTTGTCTTCTCAATAGTATCCTCTGAATAACCCAAATTTTTTATCAATTGAATGGTGCAAATGTTTAGACCAACACCTCAATCTACTAATACTCTTTTAACCTTTTTCTTATGAATGATAACCTCAAGGTGAAGAGAAAAGTTATGAGATGGCTATGAAAATAGGTCTTGTTCCAAGAAGGTGAGAAGGTGATTAGCGATATGGCCTACCATAGCTTGAAATTGATCTATATCAATATCCTCAGTGACAAATGATTATGATAAAGCTTTCTCTAAGATTTCCCTATGCATGGGTGATAGTCTCAATAGTTCTAAGATAGAAATTTGTGTGGGGGTCTTTCTAATTTTCTCTAAGAGATTATACTTGCTAGTGATTGTTGTTGGCTAAGTAGGTTGGGCCCTAGATTGGGATGTGACTCCTTGGATATTGAATTTTCCATGTCGTGTGGTGACTCCACATTCCATGCTATTCCCTTTGATGGTGACAATGGTGATGACACTATCATAGGAAGTGACCATATTTGAATAGGTATGTTGTAAATTTGTGTAATCTTTAGCCTTTCCAGTGTTGTTCCCTTTGCTATGATCTGGCATAGGGTTCTTGTATATCTTCAGATCCTGGTTACTGGCTGGTATTTCAATGGATATGGTATCATTCTCTATAAGGTCTTGGATAATATTTTTGAGCCTCATGTAGTTTGTCATTTTGTGTCCTTTGATTTTGTGAAAGTCACAAAGATCATTCTTGTTGTACCATGATGGTTTCTCTTGTGGTTCTTGGTAGTTTTCAATGTTGGGAAGTGTTAAGAGGTTTGATTCTACCAATTTCTTCATGATGGTTTTGATAGGTTCTGACAACTACATGTACTTGCATTTTGAATAGTTGTTCTTGTTAGGAGTTCATCATTGTTGTGTGTTGGTGTTGTTGATTTGATTATTCTGAGGGGGTGTTGTTTATTGTACAATTGGTTGAATGTTAGCAACTTGATTGTTGTTTGGTCTAGGAGTACTTAAGGCCACTTTAACATCTACTACACCATCATTTGTCACATTTTTGTTCTTAGCCTAGACATGAGGCTTGTCATTTGAACTAGTTGATGGTTGATTGTCTTTGTAAGCTTGAGTATTTCCTTGTGAGATTAGAGCTCTCTCAATAATAAGGGCTCTAGGGACAAGCTCATTATAAGATGTGATGCCCTACATTTTCAAGTGGAAGGATAGATCCAGATCTAGATTTTCTATGATGATCCCCACTTGTTGTTCATTGAGAAGGGGCCACTTTCTCTTACTAGCTCTTTGTCTCCATCATTGCAAAAAAATAGTGAAAGTTTATCCTTTTTTTGTTTGAGAGTGTACAAATCTTCTAGGATTACATCCATGTCAAGGTTAAAGGAGAAGTGATCAATAAATTTATTGGTAATTTCTTAAGAAAATTTGATACCAGGAGGTAGTTGAGAAAGCCAATCCATGGTAGGAATTGTTAGAATTTGGGGGAAGAGGTGCATTAAATAAGAATCATTGAAAGCAACCTCCATACACATAACATTAAATTATTTGATATGGTCCACAAGACTTCCTCTGCCTTTGTATTTATCGAATTTGGAAATTTCAAAACTGGGAGAGAATGGTACCATTACGATGTTTCGATTGAATGGATAGGGACATAAGTTTTGTGTATGGGGCTTATTGGTATTTCCCATTCGAAGGTCCTACATTTCTTGTGACAATACCTTAAGTTGTGATGCTAGATCATCTTGTGGGTTTGGTGAAGGAACATATGTTGGGATGATGGATGAGTTCTGATATGATAAAGTGTTGTATGGGGTGTATGGTGGTGTGAGATTCTGTGAAGGTGATTGAGATGTTGATGTATATGTTCCTAACACATTTGTATTGGTGATGTTATGTTGATGGTTATAATAGGAACTTTGTTGTTGTTTTTGTTGTTGTTGGGCATACTACTAAGCTAGTAAGGCTTGTTGTTGTTGTTGTACCACTAGGGCTTGTTGTTGGGCTTGCAGTTGTTGTTGTGCTACCAAGGCTTCTTGATGGGCTTGATTTTGTTGTTGTGTTAATGTTGCTTGTTGTGCTTGATGTTGTTGTTGTGCTAGGGTTGCTTGTTGTTGTTACTATTGTTGTGCTGCTAAGGTTGCTTCTTGTTGTTGTTGTTGTGTTGCTAGGGCTATTTTTTTTATGTTGTTGTTGGATGGCTTGTTGATAAGCTTATTGTGATTTATATAGAGCTAAGGCATGCACTTGCAATGTAGAACCAGGTGGTTGTTGGGACATCTATGATGGGTTTTGAGTTGTGATGTTTTGTGTGGGTAGTGGATTGTTGATGAATGGTTGGGGGTTCCCTTGGTTCAATATTCCTTGTAAGATAGTGGATTGAGGTGGAGTAATACAAGATTGAGGTTCCATTCTATTTTGCATGACTTCAGAGAAAAATGAAAAAGAAGAGGATGACATCATAATATTTTGCAATGTTAAGGGCATATTAGGACCTTGGGTCCATTGATTGAAAGGGTTCCCTTGACCGATGTTTTGTAGATTCCCTATTTTTTTAGATGTGGTCAAGGTAATACCTTGGTTGTTGGGTTTTGTGACCAAGGGATTGTTTTGATATGGGTTGATGATGGATGGGATGGATGTGTTTTGAACCACTGTTGTGTTTGATGTATCCATGGGAGGATTGGATGAAGAGGTCCCATGTGGTGTTAAAGGTTGATTTTGCATGAAGGTATTTCCTTTCCCTTTTGGGTCTAGTTGGTCCACACTACCTTGTTTTATGTTGGGAATACTTGTGGTACTTGCAGGTATGGATGAAGAGGGGTTCCCTTGATATGTTGAAGTTGTAGTGGATTAATGAAGTGTAAGTGGTTTATATGGTTTTCTGGGATCTTTGAGAATGGGAGGAGAACCAAATGTTGGTGTTCAAGTGGTCATTTGGGATGGAGGATTGGTTTCAAGGGTACCCACAAATGTGTTTCTTTCAAATGGAAGAGTATGGCCAAAGTCCTTAGCAATACCAGTTGTAATACTAGGTGTTCATGTTTGATTTAGCCCTGGAGATGGAGTGGTTGGAAAAGTGGATGATGTCAAGCATTGTGTAAATGATTGTGCAACAAAAGATGGGGAGTTAGGAACTATACTCTCTAAGGCTTGATGCTCCTTGATTTCTTCCCTAGTAATTACAAATGGGTTATTAATGATGTCTTCTATCTCATATGGCCCTAATGGTGATGAAGGTTATTGTGATGGAATAACATGACTTCTCAAATAAAATTCTAGAGGATATGGAACACTTGAGGTAAATGTAACTTTGGTTTTCTCCATGATTCTCTTGTGTTGTGATCATGTTTTTACCATAAATTTTGGATCAGCTCTGGGAGAGTTGTGTTGTGATTTGCAATGTTTGAACTCTCTAGTTGACTCAAATCTAGGTAAAAGGGACACTCTAAGTATTTTTGGAGAAATAGTGATAATGGGAGATGAAAAGATGAATTATGTAGGGAGTGATCTTTGCAAACATTTTGGGAAAACACTTTTGACTTAAGTTTGAAGTTTTGATGTTTTGATAAAGGATGTTGATGAACTTGGAAATCTTTAGGGTAGACTCATGACATTCAAGATGAACTAGTTCAAAGATGATAACTAACTTACCTAAATGCATGGAAAATGAATTATTTCACATACAAAGTAGCTAAGTTAGGGGTTGGTTTGATAGACGTTTTAAGTCAAAAGGTGTTGTTATATTTTAAGCTTTTGCAAAGTTTGGTGAAGTGAAGGATGGAATTTGATGAAGGGGTGAATGAAATGTTTCACCCAACATTGACATAAAGTTAACCTTTGTTTGATAAGACCAAGGTAGCGAGAAACATGTTATACCTATAAATTTATCAAATCCTAAAGACCCAATGATTTAGATAGGTTCATTATCATGAAAAAGACCAGGGTTTTGACCAAAAAAATCATATACAAGTTTGGGTTGTTCCTTGAAACATGTTTGTAGAAGTTGTATACAATCTTAGTTTTGTTTTGGTGAAATATCAAAAGGTATTTTTTGAGAGATTTTGGAGTAAGATGCCTAAGTTTGAATTGATGACCTGTAGACCTTCTCTTGGGGATTCTAATTTTGCATGAGATCATTTAGGGAAGCCTAAGATTTAAAAGACCAATGTCTTGACTTAAATGAGGGGTTCGTATTGATCACACATGTTTGTATTATTCAGTGGGATAAGTCTATAAAACCTTATTGCCAATTTGTTCCTATTGTAGTACTATTTATGGATACATCTTCTAATGCATTTTGAACTATGATGTATGAGTTTGAAATAGCGACATGCAAACCTTCACTTGGGGATTTTAATGTTACATGAGATCATTTCTAGAGAAGTTAACAAAGAGGGTATTTATTGCCATGCGGGTGGTGGTAATATGGGTCTTCCAACCACAATATCAGCTTGTTCCTCTTCTTTGTCTAAGATTGTTGCTACATTTCTCCACTGATGGATGTTTCTTTAGTTTCAAAAGTGAAGCTTCTCAAACTACTAATTATATCACTTTGTTCTTCATTAATGAGTTCAAAGTTTGGTTGAATGATAGCACCTTCAAGGTTAGGTTGTTCAATGGGAGTGACTGGTTCCAAATAGTCATCTGGGGTTCAATTGTGTCAATTTATCTTGCTTAAGTGAATTTATTTTACCAAAAACACTTGTCTTGATTAAGTTCAAACTAGATGTCTATGTCAAAAACATCATAAATTTCACAAAGTCCATTTTGTGAAAAGCATGAAGTTCAAGCCATAGCTTCCTATGTTAACTTTGGGAAATATGGAATGATATATAAATAAAAATACTTAGAAGCCTCTAAGAATAAATTCTTAGGACAAGCATTAATATCAAGGGTTTTCCAAAGGGTATCCATATTTAGACCAAAGGGTTTGAAATTTTGAAAAGAATTTTTTGATGTTTGTTTTCAATGTTTTGGAACCAAGCAAAGTATTAAACTACCTGACAACCATTTACAACCTTAGGTTCAAAAGATACTACTTGCTGAATCCCCACTTAGATTTCTCCAAACACTAAGACAACGTGAATAGATCAAGATTTGGTGACATTGGCTCCCCTCCATGGCACACACTTCTCGAGACCACCAAATATCAAATCCTGAAGATCCAAATATCTTAAGGATTTTCATGTTTCAACAATTGAATATAAAATGTGGGGCAGCTTCAGAATGATCATTCCTACACCAGAAAACATAAGTGTTTTTGGCTTCTAAATAGTTGGTTCGTAATAAGGGCTTCTGTTTAAGGTGGCCATACATGTGACAAGATTAGTTCAATATTATGGAGAATCAAGAGGCCTCCCAATCTCTTCCTAAGAAGAGATTTTAATGTATCACACATATACTAAGGGTGAAATTTTTCGGTATGACACATCTGTACCTATTGTTTATGATTTTCGTCACAAACACATTATTTATATAGTGGCTTGAAAGAGCTTGGATTTAGCTTGTTTTCAATTGGGTCATTCCCTCCTTTCGAATTGGGGAGGAAGGCCCTCTAAAGATAAACAATAGCAAGTATGTTTTTAGTTCGATCATCCCAATTCGCATGAAACAAGGAGAGAACACATACCACACCTTTTCCCTACACTAGCATGGGGTTCATTTTAATCCAAATTGAACGATGTAGGTGATTATACAAAGTGTTAAGGAATGTTTTTGTTTCTCAAGATTGTTGAATGGCACAAGAGAATAGCATATCTAGTCAATAACAAAGATTTCAATCAAAATATAGAAAACACTCATTAATTTTAACCCCTAAAGCTAAGATGAATTCATTCTATGCACGAAATGAAATGTTAATTTGTTTTGTCAAAATTTTAACCCAAAGTAAAATGATGAAGTAAGGGTTCAATTTTAGTCCTATTTGAGTGTTCTTTTTAAGACCTAGTTGAAAATTAGTGTGGTCCTAAAGCATAAAATGAAAATCATAATATATGGGTTATAATTGCTCCAAAAGCATCAAACACTTGTTACAATTATAAGATAGAAAGATAAGAATGATTCTTCACTTTTCCTTTTATCGTCCAACCTACAAAACCCCATTAGTCTAAAAACTAGAACAAAGTTAGAAGCATGTTAGTAATCTCATGAAGCAAAACAATTAAAACACATGGTAAAAAATGATTGTCAATTTTCTTACCATAGTTGGGTGTCTCTTTTCACAATAGCATCACTCTAGTGAACTTGGTCGTTGCTCTATAGGAAAACCAGTGATGATGATAGCATTACTATTTAAGGAGCATCACCATTTATAAATATTTGAAACCTCTAAAAGTATTCGGTGTCACCATTTTTTTTAATCAATGCCATGATATTAAATAGGTGTCATTGTTTCAGATGATAATAGTGTCACTATATGGTGATGCCTAGCAAAGGCATCACTGAAATTCTTTTGGGTGTTGTTGTATCTTGCAAAAGTTAGAAAAAATAGAATTCAAGATAGAAATTGATTAAATTTGATCAATTTTTCCCTCCTTCTAGCACCAGAATGTGATTGGACAAATTAGTATGGGCTGATTACGCTTGATCGATGAGGAATCGAAGCATAACAAAGCCACTAATGTCAACTCTCAACAGGATCATTCAAATGCAAGTTAAACTAAACATTTATCAAAACTAAGCATTCTAAACTATGAAAGCATTTAAATGTCTAATCTAATCCATTCAAAACTTATCTCATTGTGGGAGTGGTGTCACCTTGATGTGGAACAGTGACCCTTTCCCAATCCTGTGGATAAATGAACTTGTTTCAATTAGTTTTATTGAAGAAAATTGATGGAACGGTTGTGAGATGTGTATGAAAACATGATTTTAATCTAAATGAGCATGATGCAAGCTAGTTAAACATGATTTTATGCTAAATGATGAAGATAAAAAAATTCTACGCTAATTCTAAATGGATTTTAACCTAAAATATCCAAACCCTAATTAATTAAACAAGCTAAATGGATGCATTATGTGATCATGGAAGCCATTAATGGAAGCTTAAAGATAAGTAATGCAATTAATATGAACTAAAATATGTTAAAATGTGTGCTAAATATGAGTGTGAGTGTGAGTGATTTCAACAGTATAAGTTTTCTCTTAAAGATGGATCTATTTATCTCCAAATAGTGACCTATTTATAGGAGATAAAAGGAGAGATGAAGGGTTGAGATCAAAAAGGTCAATCAACGGGCAAGGATGGAAGAAGTTGGAGGCATGGATCATGGATTCTCATCAGTGGATGAGAATGGAAGATGATATTTAATCAAGGGTTCACATTCCTTCAAAAAAACACACTTTCAACTTGTCCAAGAGGTCACAAGTTAACTTGCACAAGAGGTCACAAGTTAACTTGCTCAAGAAGCTAAGTAAGTTTGTTAAGAAAAATGAATATTCCCCTTTTCCAAATGAGTGAGGAGAGAGAATATTCTTTGGAATATTCTCATGGGTGAGGAAAAGGATAATTTAGTTAATTAAAACTAAATTAAATTATGTGAAAGGGGAAGGAATGTTCCATGGGAATATTCCTTTTGGAGGAATGTGCGAAGGAGGAATATTTCCTTGGAATATTCATTTTCAAGTGGGGGGAATTAGATTTAATTGATAATTAAATAATATTAATTATGCAATTAGGGGATTAGAAGAATTAGATGATATTCATTAAATAAAATGATTTAATGAATGGGGCAAAGGTGAAATGGCATTTAATTAAATAACTTAGGGTTATTTAATTAAATAAGAAGATTTAGGGATTTAAATTAAATAGGTTGATTTATTTAATTTAACAGGATGAAGTGTTAGCATGAAAAGGGGTGAATTAACCTGATTAAATTAATTAGGTTAATAGATGAAAATGATGCCATTATTTAACTAGCTAGGCTAATTTAATTAATTAAGTTAAAAGAGGATGGGTTTCTAGAGGAAATGATGTTAGTATACCTGATTCGAGTGTATGATATCATTTAGGACATTTTTCAGTGTCTACACACTTAGGAGAGATTTTATCCTCCCATAAAGCACAACTTTACCTTTTCTTATCCAATAATTATAAAAGAACTATTATCCCAAAGGTATACCTCCCACCATCATATTTTTTTTATAGGGAGAGTCACTACTTATGAGGAGTCATGTGGTAGTCAAATAACCAATTTTTATTTGAAAACATAATTTTACAAGAAATAAATAAAGCTTTATCAAGTAAATCCATGGAATTTTCTATGGGAAAATCCCATTGTTTCTTCTTATTTCTATAATATTTCATATGTCCCCTTTACCATACCCATTTTAGTCTCCCTTAATTCTTTCTCTATCTTTGTGCCTTCCCCTAATATGGGGAGCATGCATAGAACTATCCATAGTGGATTTTTTTCATTTTCTCTATCAAAAAAATATATAAAAGGAGCATCCAATTTAGGATTCATTAAGTTATCACAAATAGCAAGAATCATACTATTTCCATTCCCACCCATACCTATATGTACAAATAGGCATAAAAATAATGCATCTAACTTGTTTACAACAATTAGATAAAAAGTGTTACACTTCTTATATTATTGAATCATGCAGACCTGACATTTTTACATATGTAATAGAATGAGGGTTAGACACTCAAGCTAATCATAAATTAAAAAAAAAGTGGTTGTGATGGAACTCCAATCATAACACCTAAGAAAAGTGAAGAAAATTCTAACAAGGTATCGATGTTATTATGTATAACATATACAATTGTTTTAACAATCTTTAAACTTAGTTTGCAATCATATGCAATTGATGTAAGAAAATTGACTTAAAATTTTATTTTTGATAATTTTATGTGACAAATAGATAATTATAAACTACATATATAAATCAACTTAAATTAATGTCACTTAAACATAACACTAAATAATAAATTAGTTAAATTTATAAAATATAAAACTAACTAATTAGATAACAATAAGATAAACCCATCATTTACGAAGTAATATTATTTTACAAGTGATAAATTTCAAAAACTTAGTTACCAATATGAAGTGACATCTCTAAAAAAAGGAATTTCCCACCAGTGATGGGCTGAATATATTTTAGGAAAAATTGGTGGGAATCCAATAGATTTTGATCATGGAGCCAAAAAATTCAAGTAAAAGAGAAAACTAGGGATGGAAGGATCACTAGAAACATTAAGAGCCTATCTGTTTTTTGAGATGGCAAGGTAGATGGAGGAGAAAATAAAAAAATCATAGATGGTACCTAAGGGAGTGAGGATGGAACGATCATAGGTCTCTCGTAGCGTTAGAGTATTGGTCAAAATAAAGCCTTAAGGAAATTGGCAACAAATTGAGAACATATGTGAGAAAATGAATTCATAGAGGATTGAGAGTACAATATGTATGCTCAAATTTGTGTAAAGATTAGGTCCACTTGTCCCTTCCTCAAGGAGATAGAAATCCTATCAACATTAGGTGTATGGCATCAAAAGATTGAAATCGATGATGTGGCGGATAGGTGCAAGACATGCAGAAAGTTGGGACACACAAAAGAGGAATGTTTGCACTAGGTAGGAATGACCACTTAAGATGCCCTAGAGAAAAAACAAGATGGCTAGTCAGAAAGGTGTCAGGATGATACCATAGGGGTTGAGGGAAGGGAACCAACACCCAAGGGTAAGGAAGGTTCACACAAGTCTTTGGAAGATATTGTCCTAGAAGAGATTGAAGGTGAAGAGGAGACACATGAAGGAAAAGCAATAAAAATATTATTTAGGATCAACCTATAGAGGGGAAAGAGGCATTAAATGTAGATGTTAAGGGGAGAGGAGAAAGAGAAGAGGAGGTGGTGGAGGGAGAAAATAGGGAAGCATGAAATTTACCAAAGGAAGGTGAGACAAATAAAAAACAAAGTATAATGGGGGCACAAGAGTACCACAACAAGAGGATCAAACACAAGAGTTAAGTGAGAAAAAATAAAATACTCCTCCAAAGGTAAATCAAGATGAAGAAATAGATTTACCAGATGAAGGGGAAGATAATGATTTTGGAGAAGAGGAGGAGGGGATAATGGATAATAAGAACAAAATGAAACCAAGGCTGGGAGGAAAGAGAAAGAAAGGTAGGAAATCAAATAGAGTGATACCAGAAATTACAAGAAATGTCAAGGGGAAAATGAAACTAAGGTTAGGGAAGGGAGTATCCCTTCCTCGGTCACCATGAGGGCCTTAACATAGAATGATAGGGTCTTAAACACTCCTAACAAGAGATGATTTCTCAAATGATAGGTTTATCAAACAAAGGTAGATATAATATTCTTGCAAGAAACAAAATTGAATCAAGATAATGTTAAATCTCTATTGGAAAATAAGAAGCAATGGTAGGGGATCTTTAGGGAGGCTAATGGGTCCTCCAAAGGTCTTGAGGTTATTTGGAACCCAAAAAAGGTCAAGGTGGAAGAGGTGACAAGAAGCAAAAATTGGCAACTGGTTAAAGCTAGCTTAAATAGTGTGAGGCTCAAATTCTTTATCCTTAATGTTTATGGTCCTACGGTCATAGTAAAAAAGAGGGAGTTAGGAGAGGCTCTTCTAGTGCTAGAAAATAATAAATCTTTGAAATCCATAGGTTGAGTGGTTAAACATGGCCTTTTCTCCCTTATTGTGTTGTTGTCCCCCCCACCCAAGGCTAATATAGATGGTGGGGTCAGCCTTGCGTGGGAGTTATAGTTCCACCACCCACCCACAACTAAAAATTATTAGGGGTGGGTGGGAGAATATAATGACAATTCCCCCCCATCCAAAGGGATTTGGAACCAAATTGATGTTGTCGTCCAACCACTCGGGGAATAAAAGGTGGTGGTGGGAGATTAATTCAAAGCCAAAATGAATGGTATTGAGAAGAACACAGTTCATTGCAAGCGTCACAAATGCAAGAAGATTTTCAAAACTCTGTGAATGAATGTCATGTCCAATGGAGATTAGTCCAAAGAATGGAACTTTCACATGGACCAATAGGAGAAATTTTTTTACCATAATTATAGATAAGTGAGACAAACTAATTTTGATGGGTGAGTGGGAGGATTTTCAATGCACATATGATGCCTTCATTCTACCTCTAATAGGTTATACCATTTCCCTATTCTATTTAACTTCATGCAAGACAATCTACCTAAAAGGTATCTATTTAAATTTGAAAGAATGTGGCTTAGGGATGAAAAACTTAGAGGGATTTTTGAGGATTGGTGAAAGGGAGTGTGAAAAGTGGGGGAATCCCAACTATATCATCTACAAAGAAAATTAGTACAAATAAAAGGGAAACTACATGAGTGGAATTATACTCATTTTAAAAATATCTTTGAGGATGTAGTGTCAAAAAATATTGTCAGTGACATTTTAACACTTGTTTGGGCCCTCCTTATAAAAGTGAGCTTAATGATGCCTTGAATTAGTGTTATAATTTGTTTTACACCCTCATATTAGGTCTTGGGCCCTTGTAAACTAAATAAACTTAATCATACCTTATTTAGAGTTTTGTAACACACTTTCACACTTTTTTAGGGTTTTCATACATAATTGGGCTTCTTTATGCTTTAATTGGATTTATTTTGCATCCACAAGCCTCATTTAATACATCTTTTTGAGGATGATCTTGATATAAATAAACAACCAATCATAATTCAAGTTTTTTAGAAGTGTGGATCAGATTTAGTGATCTGGGACTCATACACCACCTTGGGCGTATGAGTCCCACCTAGGTTTTGGGTCTCAGTCCAAATTTTACACCTTTCTAAGCATTTTTTAAAAGGGTCCCATAATTTATGCCTAATGGGACTCATATGCAACCTTGGGTGTATGAGTCTCGTGTGGCCCAAAATTAAAATTAATTCAAATTATTGGTAGGATTTTATCTTCCTAGATTTGATGTCGGCTTGTAGTGCTGTAATTTCAGAAAATTTGGCATAATTAAATATAAATACAAGGTTCTTTCACTCATTTTAATCTTAGCATTAAAGAGATCACCTAGCAAGTTGAATTAACATCCTTATAGCAAGTTTGAGTTCACAAGAGAATTCAAGTGTTTACAAGAGAATTCAAGAGAAAATTATCAAGTGTTTTAGAGCATTATTCAAGCATCAAGTATCATGTCAAAGTCATCATCCATCATGTTTTTTTTGAGCTAACAATTGTGATGTAGGGTTTCATGATTCAAGCTAGCATTCAATTCAAGATCTATCCTATTCAAGCAAGAGTCAAAATCTACGTCCATTGGAGCCACTTCATACATATTTGTAGCACTTTATTGTTAGTGTTTGGTGAGCTGCAACATCATATTTTTTTCATTCATCATTCTCCATTCTTATTTCATTTCATTTCAAGGTTTGATTACCAAAATAGGGTTTGACCAAGGAAAACCCCTTTCTACTAACAAAACAAAATTTTCCCCCTCTCTTTAGTGTGTGATTTGCAGGTTTAGGTTGAAGACACATTGAAGAGCAAGTTTAGAGAAAGTTGTCAAAGTTGTCACCTTGCATTGAAGATCATTGGAAGACTTCTACATGTTACAAATTGTAGATAAATATCTAGAAATTAAGTGGAAAGGATAGAGAAAACCTTGAAGAGTAGAATCTAACTTTGAATTTCTAGAAAATCCTAATTGTACTAATATGCCACTTCTAGTGTATGAATCCCATTTTATCCAAATTTGTAGATTTTAGAAGTTCCAGTCACCTCTCTACTAGATTTCAATTTCTACCCAGAAACCCTAATTTGGGACTAAATCACCCAGACTAGCATATGAGTCCCAACAATCTATAAAATGTTTTTTTTAGCATTTTAGGCCTTCATCAAGTCTTCTTCAAGTTTCCAAGTGCACACCTTTCATCTCTCAACTTTTTTTTTTGATTTACATGCACTTTTAGGTCATTTAGTGAAGTATTGAATCATATTAGGTTAAACATTAGGTCTTGCATTTCATTTATCTTTCCAAGGCCTAGCTTGGTAGTGAACCCCTCTTAGTTTATAATTAGACCATAGGACAACCCTATTTCAAGATCTCTTTCTCCTTTGCATATCTTATATTGAGATCTCTAGGGATTTCCTTAAATGAGAGAGTGTGAAGATTATTGTTCTATCTCCCAAGAATAGAACCAACAAAATTTGATCTTTCATTTTGGTGAACCTGCAATTAGAACATCATAATTATTATTTGGAGTGCATTCTCATCCTATTTTTTTCTTGTATTAACATTGCATAAGGGTTTGCATTAGTTTATTGACATTCTAGGGTTTCTAATTTTTGCATTAGTGAAAGTGCATATAGGTTGCACTGTTGCATCTAAAATCATTGAAAATCATATGAAATATTCATTTTCAATTAGGTTATAGATCATACAAACTAAAAAGCATTAAAATCACTTGAAATTTTCCAAATGTTTTGAAGAAAACCCTCACTAAGACTCATACGCCCCTCTGGGCGATTTAATCCTAGTGTAGATTCTAAACTACATTTTCTAGAATTTAAAACTATATTTTTGTTCTCTTGTTTGCTATTGATAACTTTTAGTTTTATTTTACATAGTTTCTATTATATTTATTTCGTTAAATTTAGAAACATTGCATTTGGATTCATCTTGCATTTAGTATCCCTTGCATGAGCATTTCTACTAGGTGTCCTATTGCTAATACTATAGTGAGATGAAGTTCGAGACTCATGTCATCCCATGATAGCATAATCATCATGGATCTTGGGTTATCTATCTCTTTCACTCCTAGTATTGACACTAGTTCACTAGGTATGGACCATACCATCAAAAATTCCTTACCTTCAAGTAGCGTGACACATGTTGAAACAATGGTTGCTAGTATTCCGTGAGAAAACATAATCCACATTCATGAATATTTAGCAAACCTACAACATCTAGTGAGCAATGAAAACATTTCAACCACCACCATCCCTACCATAGATAACATCGATCGCATGCTTGAAAGTGAAGAAGGACTTGAATTTGTGCGTAACATGGTTCAAATCTTTGGAAAACTCCTTACTTCAACCATAGTTGTCCTTTAACTTCAAATAATGTTACGAGCCAAGGAGGAATGAAAATTCCTCCTCCCACAACAATTTCCTCTATTCCTACCTATACCAACCCTCAAGTTACAACAACAATGCAACCGAATAGCAATGTGATTCCTTCCTTGGGTATTTCTACTAGCATCCCTAGTACCTTTGTGGCATCACATGTCATATCTCCTACCACCTTACCACCAATAAAAGTTTCATTAACTTGTCCTTCAAACACATACACACCTTCACCTTTTTCACCTCCATCTCATAATACAAGCAATGACCCTCTCATAAACCAACTTTCGCAAACCATTTCATCCCTTCAAAAGAAAGTTTCCACCATCAATCAAAATCAAAATGGCCCACCTACATATTATGTCAAAAGTAGTCCATTTTCCTTGGAGATATTGTGAACACTAATGCCACAAGGTGTAGAGTTTCCTAGATTCGAGAAATATGGGGGGAAGGGTGATCCTTATAATCATGTTGTTGCCTATACTTCCTTGTGCAGTGACTTTTTCCTTGATGATAAACTCTTGGCTAAACTTTTCCCTAGGTCCTTGAAGGGTGTTGCCTTAGAATGGTTTTCTTCATTACCAAAAAACTCAATTCATTAATTCAATGAACCAGTTGAGGCACTCATAAACCATTTCCAAGTGTATATGAGTCCTAATATGACCTTGGACAATTTGATGAGATGTAAGCATAAAGAAGAAGAAAATATTACTGACTTTATTTTCCACTATAAATCATTTTATTCTGAAATCAATGTAAAGGTTCTTGACCCTCACCTTCAAAATATGTTCATAAATAATTTGAAAAGTAAGATACAAGATAAGCTTACCATGATGAAATTTCCCTCAATGCATTTATGCACTACTCTACGTGATTATCAAAACTCAATTAGTATTCATAATACAAATCCACCTCTAGCCAAACCGAGAAGTCTAAGCCCACAAACCAAAACAATCACTAACCTTTTAGAAAGTAGAATAAAGGCTTCCTTCAACTTAACCCCCCTCAAAAAATAAGTTAAAATACCAATACCCAAGTAGATATTGTAAAAGAAACAATATCCTTTAATTATGGGGACCCAAAAAGACAATTCACTCCCCTACCCAATACCCTTCATAGCACAATGACACAACTTTTAGAACAGTGCTCAAGTGATTACCTTGACTTCCATTAAAAATCTTGATCCTAATAAACCACTACCTGCAATCTATAGAGAAAATTCTTATTGTCATTACCATCGACAAAATGGACATGATATAGAACATTGTAAGCATCTTAAACACCTTATGCAAGACCTCATTGATTTCGGTTGGATTTCCATTGGAGGTGCTAGTGATCAAGTAAATAAGTCTATTGCCCCTCCTAACCAAAACTCGCAAATCTTTAACAACGCTATGCCGAAAAATAATATTTCATTTGTCAAAGCTAGTGAAACTACAAAGACCGATGTGATGAATGTGGACACAAATGATGAGAACATAGATACAATTCAACAAATTCCTATAGATACTGATCAATAAGAACAAAATCCTATCGATGGTTTGGATGCATTGGTTGAAACTCAACATCATAAGGGTCGAACTAAAAATTCTCTTTACATGTTTTCTCCTCTAAAAATATACTTAAACATGCACCCAATGGTCCTCTTTACATAGCTAGTCGAATCTATGATAAGCCCACTAACAATACATTAATAGATCCTGTCTATGGAGAGAATGTGATCATTGGGGAATTCTTACTTCTACATGAGCTTTATCAAGAAATATATGATAAACCGAAAGCATGGATCAACATGCATAATGGTTTCACTTGCCCTACGATCGAATCAATCACCTTACCTTTGCAAGTAGGACCAAAAACACTAAATGTCTCATTCTCCATCATATCGATGTTAGATCAATTTTGTGTCTTAGTCACCCATGGCTACTCTCCATGGGAGTGGTCCCATCGATTGTGCATAAATGCTTAAAGTTTCCCTTTGAAAATGAAATTTTCATTGTGCATCGTAGTGGTTTTAACCCCTTGTCTTCCCGTGGAAACTTTTCCTTAGAATTCTTCTAGCCTGAGCCTACAGAACCTATTAAACCTCATGAGGACTTCTTTTTCAAATCCTACCAAAAATTTAAGGAAAAATGCATAACAAAATTATCCCTCTAAAACATGCCTCTGACCAGCATCAAGCCTACCATCCTTGACAAAACCAAGATTGAACCAGAAGAAAGTGCAAAAATCCAAGATCAATCTAAGATAGAACCTTCACCTATTTCCTACAAAAGACCAAGAGACAATGAAAAAAATCCCATCATGCCTCCTAGAATAAAACAAGTTTACAATATTAAAGAGAAAGTGGTTGAACAACCTTCCATGGTTCCTTTTGTTCCTCTCCTTGGGCAAGAAAAGAAACCTATGGTTGATCAACCTACTCCTACACAAATGCAACTTGAAAAACAAACTAAAAGAAATAGAGGTGCTAGAGAGCGTAGACGTAGATGTCATGGCCTTTCTTAAAAGCTAAATGAAGAAATAAACAAAGAAAATAAAGATCCAAACTTGACTGAAGCAATGCATGACAAACTTCTCCCCTTTCATCGAAACAAAACGATCCTATACAATTGTAGTGTTGAAAAATATCATTGTGTACATTTTCACACTTAATTTTGGAATAATTAATGATAAATTATACGTGATATCACCTTGATCTAGTGTTGCGATGAGTTTTACACATCCACGTTAGGTTTTGGGCCCTTCTAAGCTAAATAAACTTAACTTTTCCCTAATTTAATGTTGTAAAGTGTATTTATTGACACCTTCAGATTAAATTTAGGAGGCTTGTAAATTAAGTAGACCTAGTCTAGTGTTGTAATGTGTTATACACATTCACATTGGATTTAGGGACCTTTTGTAGCTAAATAGACCTATTTTTGCCTTAATTTAGTGTTGTAAAGTGTATTTATTTACACTTTCACATTGGATTTTGGGCCCTATTGAATTTATAACCTTTATATCATCATTAATAGGCCCCTATGACCCTATATTGTGCATCCTAAGGCATATTTTAATCAAAAACCTAACAATATCAACATATAAACTCAATTTACACACTCCCTGACACTTTAGCAGTAAAAATAGGACCTATGGGGCCCATTCACCACAAATGGCGAATGAGTCCCATTTGGTCTATTTTTGAGGTTTTAAGTTGAAAATTTTGTTTTTAAGTTCAAATTTCTTCTATGTCAGCCTTTGGGATCAAATAAATGGTCATTTGAGTGCATTTCCTATATAAACAAGCTTTGAAGTCATCATTTCATTAAGCCTACATGATATCAAGCCAATCAAGAAAAATTTAAGCTTTCCAAGCCTTCACAAGATTGTTAGGAGAGTTTACAAGATCATTTCTATGACATTTAAGGGTGGAATTCTTCATCAATTGTTGCAACAATTCAAGATCCATCATCATGTCAAGGATATCAAGCATGAAGCATTTTTTTGAGCTAGTGTTGTGATGTTGAATCCAAGATCCAAGGTCATGCATTGTTCTTCATTCATTTAAAAGTCAAGATCTACATCCTTCATGGCCACATCATGTTAGATTGCAGATTTACAAGACATCATTCAAGGTACCATTGTTCTTGTTTCATGTTCTATGTTTAATGTTCCATGTTCATCTTTTATTATCTCATCATTTGGTTTGATTAGCTAAAATGGGTTTGACCAAGGCAAACCCCCATTCACTAACAATCGACAATTTTTCTCCTCTTACATGTGTGATTGTAGATCTAGGTGTCTTGGAGCATAAAGGATCTTTGAAGACTAGGTTATAAGCTTGGAGAAAGTTGTTGGAATTGTCTCTTCATTTGCAAGGTTGTAATCTTCACTAAAAGGTCACTTACAACCCCAAAATTAGAGTTTGAAATTTGAAAACTTGGAGAAGCAGAAAGATTAGAAATTGAAGACTAGATTCAGACCTTGAAGTTCTGGAAAATTCAAATTGGACTCATTTTCCACAAGTGGTAAATGAGTCCCACTATAGGTGTTTAACAAAGATTTTTGTAGATTTGGATACCCTTTTGCCTAAAACCTGCTCTTGTGTAGAAGTCCAGAACTGGGATTGATTCATCTAAAATGGAGAATGAGTCCCACTAGGTCAAAAAGTTATAATTTCCAGCATTTCAAAGCTCCTTCGAGTCATCTTCAGATTCTCAGGTGCACACATTTCATCTTGCAACTTTTTGTTTTGTGTTACTTGCATTTCTAGGTCATTTAAATCAAGTTTGCATTGAATTAGGGTTTTGCATTTCATTGTTTTTTCAAGGTTTAAACTTGGTGGTGAACCCCTCGTTAGATCCTAATCAGCCCCTAATACAGTCCCTTAGTAAATCTCTTGCATTTATTCCACTCTCGGGTTGAGATTTCTTAGGCATCTTTTGATGTTAGTTGGGGAAAAGTGGCGTTCTATGTCCAAAACCATAAAGCATCCATTTTTTAACTAATCATTTTGGTGAACCTACATTTAGAACACCTTAATTCTGATTTGGAGATCATTATCATCCTAGATCTAGCTTGCATTAGCTTTGCATTAGATTTTTCATTAGTTAATTGGCATCTAGAGTTTTCAAATTTTGCATTAGTAAAAGTGCATATAGGTTGCATTTTGCATCTTGCATCACTGAAAATTATCACAAATATGCATCTACATTCAATCCAAACATCATCCTAAACAAAGAGCATAAAAATAAATTGAAAATATTTGAAAATTATGGAAAAAACCCTCATTGGGACTCATTCACCCATATGGGAAAATCAATCCTAGTGCACATCTGAAACTACCTTTTACAACATTAAAAACCCTCTTTTTGCACTTTTGTTTGCTGCCATTACCTATCTGTTTCAATTGGTTGAGTTTCTATTACATGCATTTCATTAGATCTAGCTTAATTTCACTCATTTCATGTATTTCTTAGTTTCAAATTTGCATTCTCAAATTGTTACATAGCATAATTAGTCAATTATCATGTTCAAAATCTAAAAAATTGCATTATCCCTTTGCATTTTTTCTTTAGCATTGTTACATTTCAAGCTTGTAAAATAATCATTATATCATGTTCTCATTGTAAAATTCTATAGTTATCATACTTCATGTTCTATTTTCAGATCTTGTTGAGTGTTGCAATAAATCTTTGTTGAGTGCATATGAATATGAGGTCCTTTCCCCCCTCTTTTTATTTGTCATTTATCCCTCTCCTAGTATCCCTTCTATGAGTGAGGTTAGTCTAGTGAAAGCAACCTCAAGTGGGTAATCATAACAATCACATTTTCTCTTCTCCTAATATCTCTCCTCCTTGTGAAGAAGATATTTTAGTGTTAGAAGAGCTCATCAATGAGAGTTTTGAGAACCCTAGTTGTTTCTCTCATCTTACCTCTCCTATTAGGTAATGCATTACTAAAGAAGAGGACATAAAAATAAGTAATCATGACAATCACACAACACAACAAGAGACCATTGAAACCTACCTACATTCATCTCCCGACATCTTCCCATCCTGTGATAATGATGAAGATATGTTGGTGTTAGATACACAAACCTTTAAGATCTATGAAAACCATCTTTATGTTTCTTTCCCACTTATCCTATTTTGGAGCACATTATGGGACAAAGGAGTAAAAATTTGGACAATCTTGACAATCGCATTGGTTTTTCTCCTAGTATCTCTCCTAGTTGTGAAGATGATACTTTGATGCTAGAAGATATAATTGATGAAAGTCATGGTAATCTTGATTTCCTCTCTTCCCCTAGGGACAACACTATTGAACAAGAAAATACCATCATTGACAAGCAAGAAAATTCAGCCATCGATCATTCGCCTACTTGTGATGAAGTCATTTTGGAAGAACCAATCCTTGAATGTCAAGAAATTTTGGTTTGTAGTTCTCCTAAAAATTCTCCTCCTAGGGAGGATATCATGGTACAAGAAAATGACAATAATAGTGACGTGACTTCCTTGGATTATGATGAAAGGATGATACTAGATTTCCCTTTATTAGAAATACATCAAACCAAGACCATTGAGGTTATGAATGCACAAGTTTCCATTAGATCCCTCTTGGCTATTGGACCTCCTACATACCCTGTAGGACATCCTAAGAATCCTCTAATCCTTTATCCACCTTCACACAAACCTCAAATTCAAAAAAATCTAGAATTTATCCTCTACCTACCTAAGAATAATGTGTCACAACAATCGAGTCATAATACTATTCCTCATACATATAACACTCGAAACAATCCACAACCAAGACAAAAACCTTCAACATCCCTTCCATTGCCTAATCCTATTTTTCCCGGCTCTCCTCATTTTCCTTCACATAATGAAAAGGAGTACAATCTTCTTGAAAAACTAAAGAAAACTCCTACTAAGATATCAATGTGGGACCGTATTCAATCCTCCCCTCATTATCATAGCATGATTCAAAGTGATTTACAAGAAGTTCCTATCCCTTCTAATATGCAACCAAATGACATAGGAGCCCTGATTCAAGGAATAAATGTTGACATTGTTTTCCATCAAAGTGAACTCCCCCTTTGGAAGTACAAAAACAAAATGACTCCTTCATGATAATAGTTGGATACAATAGATTAGGAGTAAAGAGAACCCTCATTGATAATGGCTCTGCTCTTAATGTGTGTAGTGTATCCTTGTTGGATATGCTTGGCATGGAAAAATAAAAAATTCAAACTAAATCTTTATCTATCAAGGGATTTGAAAAGTGGGAAAATAACTGCTTGGAGTGATTACTTTGCCTATTACAATTTAAAAAGTTACATTAAAAACTCCTATTCATGTTATGCCTCATGATCTTTCATATAATATCCTTTTAGGTAGACCATGGATTCATGCAGTGAATGGAGTACCTTTCACTCTTCATCGTATAATGAAGTATGTCTACAACAATAAAGTGTACACACTCGAAGCTGACCCTAACCCAAATAGTTGTTTGAACATTTAGAAAAAAAAGGAAAATACTTTGAAAACATTAACACCAACTACAAAAGTAAAACCCATGCAAAAAAAACAAAAATCTAGATGTCCTAAACCCTTCGCAATGATATCACTCAATGATTTGTGATCATTGAGTTTTGAACCAACATTCATGGGAGAATACAAGATCATAAACAAAGAGTTTGATAAGGGAAAATAAAAAGTGGTAATATCAACACAAAATTCAGAAGACCCTTCGAAAGCATCCACCTCATCCACTATAGAAGAAAAAGAAAATTACACAACAAACATTGAAAAAACTGACCATCAACAACTACTGAATCCTAAAGAAATGAAAAAAATTATGAAAGAGGTTATGAAAATATGAAACAATTGGGATATAGTGGGAAAGGATGTGGAGATTGAGAACAAGGTATTCATGTCCCTATAGAGCCTAAGATGCAAAAAAAAACTAACGGTCTTGGTTATTGTCCTTTGATAGAAATAAACAAGCCTTCACTTGATATCAACACTACTACAAAACATCCTTCTTTAACGGTAGTTTATCCTGAATTGATAGACACTAGTGGTCATGATTGTTATCCTTTGAAACAAACAAAGAAATCTTCACTTAATGTCAATGTTATCACACAAAACGCTTATGATTCAAATTCAATAAATTTTACATCTTCCTTTAAAAAAGAAAAAAAAATCACAATCTAAAGAGTCTTGTGTAAGTATGGCATCCTGTACTAAGCAAGAGATATCTTTGTCGCAAAAAAATGAAGCATCCTCTACTTTCGATCAAGAGATTATCTTGATGAGACTCCTCCAAGATAGTTTGATATCCCTCCCTCCAAGAACATGAAAGAAAATGTACTACAAGAATTCATTTTTCCCATATCACAAAGTTCATGGTCATTCTACTAACGAATGTAAGGCTTTAAGCAACAAAATTCAACATCTCAAGGAGTGTGGTACTCTTCCTTGTGTTGAAGCACCTAGTTCCTATAACTGATACTTATTTTCATCCTATTCAGCTCATCCTTGTCCTGCAGTAAGTGGGGGCAAGGGGTTAAGTAGCCTTGTCCTCATATGTCACTTGTCATTGTCTCTTTTGGCTAGTTTATCACCTTTCATGTATATATAAGATAAATCTTTGGATGTGAACGACATACCTTAAGTTGGCTTGCATGTGACATACTTATTCATGATGTAGTTTGATTCGAGAACATATGACTTGGAATAGTGCTTTTCAAATAACCTCTCATGTCTTCTTCTACTTTAAACCAATTTCTCACAGCGATGGTGTTAGCAACTGCTTTAAAGTGGGGGCATACATCGACACTCATGTTTCATTGTGTGATTTTCTTTATTCTTGCAATGCATCCTTTTCTTGGTGGTGCCATTGGGTTTGATTTCCTCTGAGAGCATGATATTTCTTTGACTTGTCCTCTCTTGGAAACATTAGGCACAATGTTCCCTAAGAAGATACCTTGCATGAACTAAGAAAAATCCCTTTGAACATTCCTTACATTGTTTTCTATTTACAACATTAGTTATATGGCCACCTTGCATAACACACTTTCCATGCATGTGGAGCCATCTTGTTTGTTCATGAGTCCCAATCATATGAATATTTTCTTTCCTCGTGAAGCTTGAAGTTCATTATTTGTTCATGAGCTCCAAGCATATGAATTTTTGTTTGTCTCATGAAGCTCAAAGATCATTATTGTGTGACGTGTTATCAAAGTTATCAAGAGGTATAAGTTTGGTATGGTTTGATGGGAAGCCGATCTAAGGCATGACTTTCCCTTAGCCACCACATGCGTGTGTGATAACATACTAGCCATGAGTGTATGTGTCCCACCTTCTTGGATTACTCACCCAACAGACAACCAAGAGTTATGTTGCCTTAAAGTGAGCATGCATTTTTCAAACAAACAACCTAGATCTAATCCACATCATGTTGGAAAAACAGTCGAAGCTTGATCCACCTCATTTTTATTTTTACTTGTTTTTTTTTCTTTATTTTAGTCATTGACCTTGCATGTTTGCGTATCTTGATGATGCATATATCATACACCTTGTGTGTGTCCTTTCGTGCATATGCCATTTTGACTTAGGATTTTGGATCCTAGGGTCTTCACCTCTTCCTCAATCTTTGTTATCCTAGACCATCTACATCAGTGCACTCATACCCTTACTGAATGTCTACTTTAGTGTCATTTTGAAGCAAGTTCATCCTCTCACTAAAGTGGGGGCTAAATGTAGTGTCAAAAAATATCATCATGTACATTTTCACACTTAATTTGGGAATAATTAATAATAAATTGGACTTCATATCACCTTGATCTAGTGTTGTGATGATTTTTAAACATCCACATTAGGTTTCTGGGCCCTTTTAAGCTAAATAATCTTAAGTTTTCCCTAATTTAATGTTGTAAAGAATATTTATTTACACCACATTAAATTTAGGAGGGTTATAAATTAAGTGGACCTAATCTATTGTTGTAATTTTTTATACACATTCACATTGGATTTAGGGCCCTTTTTAGCTAAATAGACCTATTTTTTCCTTAATTTAGTGTTGTATAGTGAGGTTATTTACACTTTCACATTGGATTTTGGGCCCTATTGCATTTATGACCTTTATATCATCATTAATAGGCCCCTATGGCCCTATATTGTGCATCCCAAGGTGTATTTTAATCAAAAACCCGACAATATCAACATATTAACTTAATTTACACAATCCTTGACACTTTAGCAATAAAAATAAGCCCTATGGGACCCATTTACCACTTTAGGTGAATAATTCCCATCTAGGTGGGACCTATTTTCCATAGATGGTGAATGAGTCCCATCTAGGTGGGACCCATTAGCCACAAATGGTGAATGAGTCCCATTTGGTCTATTTTTTAGGTTTTAAGTTAAAATTTCTTTTATGTTAGCCTTTTGGATCAAATAAACAGTCATTTGAGTGCATTTAATATATAAAAAATATTTCAATTCATCTTGTCATTAAGCCTACATGATATCAATCCAAGAAAGAAAAAGTTAAACATTCCAAGACTTCACAAGATTGTTAGGAGAGTTTGCAAGATAATTTCTAAGGCATTCAAGGGAAAAATTCTCCATCAATTATTTCAACAATTCAAGATCCATCATCATGTCAAAGATATCAAGCATCAAGCATGTTCTTGAGCTAGTGTTGTGATGGTGCATCCAAGATCCAAGGTCATGCATTGTTCTTCATTCATTTCAAGGTCAAGATCTACATCCTTCATGGCCACATCATGCTAGATTGCATATTTACAACACATCATTCAAGGTACCATTTTTCATGTTTTATGTCCTATGTTTCATGCCCCATGTCCATCTTTCATTATCTCATCATTTGGTTTGATTACCTAATAGGGGTTTGACCAAGAAAAACCCCTATTCACTGTCAATCAACAAGTTTTCTCCTCTTTACATGTGTGATTGCAAATCTAGGTGTCTTGGAGCATACAGGATATTTGAAGACTAGGTTATAAGCTTGGAGAAAGTTGTTGGAATTGTCTCCTCATTTGCAAGGTTGTAATCTTCACTAAAAGGTCACTTAGAGCCTTGAAATCAAAGTTTCAAATCAAGAAACCTGTAGAAGTAGAAAGAGAAAACATTGAAGACCAGATTCAGACCTTCAAGTTCTAGAAAATCCAAATTGCACTCATTCACCACAAGTGGAGAATGAGTCCCACTATAGGTGTTTGACAAAGATATTTACAGATTCAAATACCCTTTTTCCCAAATTCCACTCTTGTACAAAAGTCCAGAATTGGGACTGATTCATCGAGAATGGTGAATGAGTCCCACTAGGTCAAAAAGTCAAAATTTCTAGCATTTTAGAGCTCCTTCCAGTCATCTTCAGATTCTTAGGTGCACACATTTCATCTTGCAGCTTTCTATTTTGTGTTACTTGCATTTCTAGGTCATTTAAATCAAGTTTGCATTGAATTAGGGTTTTGCATTTCATTTTGTTTTCCAAGTCTAAACTTGGTGGTGAACCCCTCATTAGATCCTAATCAGTCCCTAGGACAACCCTATTACAATATATCTTTCTTCTTATCATTGAGATCTCAAAGGTTTGTTCTTGAGTGAAAGTTAATGAAGATTATCATTCTAGGTGTAAAACCCTAGAAGAAGCAAAAAAAAATTCCACCTTTCAACAAAAACTGCAACAAGAGCTAAACCCTTCTTTGGACATTATCATTCGACCTTCTGATGTGATTAACTTGGATGATGATAATGAGATTGCAAAGATTGATGAAAAAGTGCATAATGAATTGAATACATTATTTTCTTCTTCCATGAGCTTAAATGATAATTCTCCTAGGAAGAGGTTAACTCTAGTTCGACAATTGCTATTGTCCCTTTGGCTAGTTGTCCACCTTCGGTATAAGATGAATATGATTGGGATGTGGATGACCTACTCATAGGTTGACTCACATGTGCCTTACTAGTCATTTTCAAATTATTTCTTTTTCTTTTTTGTGATTATATGTGCATAATGTGATCCCCCGTGATGTTCTATTTGATGTATCTCTATCTCTCTCTCTTTGTGACATTCTTCTATTTGTACATTCATTCTTCTCTATGTTGTAAATCCTTCAGATTTTCCTTTATCTTTTCTTTATCTTGTGTTTTCCTTTTGGGGATGATGCAAGGCGTTGAGACATTCATGTCTCTTTCATGTTTACCCAAAATATTTTCCTTTATCTTTTTCTTTGTCTTGTGTTTTCCTTTTGTGGATTATGCAAGGCATTGAGACATTCGTGTCTCTTCCATGTTGACCCTAAAGGATTTTATTTGTTTTCACTCTCTTTGTGTCATTTTTCTAGTTCTGTGAGTATCTGGGGAATGATGATAGTTCAGAGCTCTCTAAAAACATTATAGAAAGAGTTCATTGCAACCCCAAATCCATAGATCCCTCATGTTTTTGGAGTATCATTTTGGGGGCAACCCCTCTCTTTTCTTTTGCATGACGTAGCTTTACTTGCAAACATATGATTTGGCATAGGGACTTTAAAGTTAGCTCTCATTTCTTATTTATTGTTAGCATTTATCATTTTCTCATTTATTTAAAGTGGGGGCATACATTGAAATTATTCTTTTTCTTTCCATGTTCATGATGTAGTCTTTTTACGTCATGCAATGTGTCTTTCTCTTTATGGATGACATTAGGTGTAATTTCCTTCAAGAGTGTGATCTCTCTTGGAATATTACATTCCTCTTAGTGGCTTGATGTGACACACTACATCCCCTAAGTTGTGAATCTTCTATTCTTCGATTGGTCCTCTCTTGGATACATTAGGCACAATGTTCCCTAAGTTAAAGACCTTACATGAACTAAGAAAGAATCCTTTGAACATTTTTTTTACATTTACAAATTCGGTTATATGGTCACCTTGCATAATACACTTTGAATGCCTATGGAGCCATCTTGTTTGTTCATGAGTTCCAATCATACAAAGATTTGCTTTCCTCATGAAGCTTGAAGTTCATTGTTGTGTGGTGCCTTATCAAAGTTATGAAGAGGTATCACTTTGGTATGGTTTGATACGAAGCCCAACCGAGGCATGAATTTCCCATAGCCACTCGCATGTGTGTGTGAGTATGTACTATCCATATGTGTATGTGTCTCACCTCTTTCAAATCCTCACCCAACAAAAAGCCTAAAGTTTTGTTGCCTTAGAGTGAGCATTCATTTTCGGACAAATAGCCTAGATCTGATCCACATTGTGTTGGAAAAGCGGTCAAATCTTGATCCATCCACCCCTTTTATTTTCTCTTTTTCTTTGGAAATGTATGCTTGTGCCTTGATTATGCTCTTTATATCATTTTCATGTGTTTTCTTTTATGCATGTGTTGCTTTTCCATGGGATCTTAATCTTGGGGGCTTGATCTCCCCTCTTGATCATTTTCATCCTATCTTGTTGGAATTAGTGCACTTGGACCCCTCTTGAAGCGATTTTGTCTACTTTAATGTGAGTTTGAAGCAAGTTCATCCTATCACTAAAGTGGAAGCTAAATGTAGTGTCAAAAAATGTCATCGATGACATTTTCACACTTGTTTGGGCCCTCCTTGTAAAATTGAGCTTAATGATGCCTTGACTTAGTGTTATAATGTGTTTAACACACTCATATTAGGTCTTGGGCCCTTGTAAACTAAATAAACTTAATCATACTTTATTTAGAGTTTCATAAAGTTTTGTAACACACTTTCACACTTTTCTAGGGTTTTCATAAATAATTGGGATTCTTTATGCTTTAATTGGCCTTATTTTGCATCCACAAGCCTCATTTAATGCATATTTTCAAGGATAATCTCGATATAAATCAACAACCAATCATAATTTAGGTGTTTTTAGGTTGTGTGGCCCAAATTTAGTGATATGGGAGCCATCTTTGGCATATGAACCCCACCTCTAGGGTTTTGGGTCCCGATCTGGATTTTACACCTTTCTAAGCATTTTTGAAAATGGTCCCATAATTTATGCCTAATGGGACAAATATGCCACCTTGGGCATATGAGTCTCATGTGACCCAAATTTAAAATTAATTCAAATTTTTGGTGGGATTTTATCCTCCTATATGTGATGTCAACTTGTAGTGTTGCAATTTTAGGAAATTTGGCATAATTAAGTATAAATACAAGGTTCTTTCACTCATTTTCACCTAAGCATTAAAGAGATCACCTAGCAAGTTGAATGAACATCCTTATAGCAAGTTTGAGTTCACAAGAGCATTCAAGTGTTTACAAGAGCACTTAAGAGCATTCAAGGGCATAATATCAAGTGTTTTAGAGTGTTATTCAAGCATCAAGCATCATGTCAAATTCATCATGCATCATATTTGTTTTTGAACTAACGATTGTGATGTAGAGTTTCATGATTCAAGTTGGCATTCAATTAAAGATCTATCCTATTCAACCAAGAGTCAAGATCTACATCCATTGGAACTACTTCATACATGTTTGCAGCACTTTATTGTTAGGGTTTGGTGAGTTGCAACATCATATTTTGTTCATTCATCATTCTCCATTCTTATTTCATTTTATTTCAAGGTTTGATTACCAAAATGGGGTTCGACCAGGGAAAACCCCTTTCTACTAACAAAACAACATTTTTCCTCTCTTTAGTGTGTGATTTGCAGGTCTAGGTTGAAGACACATTGAAGAAATTTTTTTTAGAAAGTTTTCAAAGTGTTCAAAGTTTGCAATTTTTTTACCTTGCATTGAAGATCATTGGAAGACTTCTACAGGTTACAAATTGTAGATCCAGATTTAGAAATCAAGTGGAAAGGACAAAGTAGATCTTGAAGAGAAGAATTAGACATTAAATTTCTAGAAAACCCTAATTGGATTGATACGCCACTTCTAGCGTATGAGTCCCAGTTTGGCCAAATTTATAGATTTTAGAAGTTCCAAACACCTCTTTTCTAGATTTCAGCTTCTGCCCAAAATCCCTAATCTGGGACTAAATCACCCAGACTGGTGTATCATTCCTAGCAGGCTTTAAAATTAGTGTTTTCAACATTTTAGGCCTTCATCAAGTCTTCTTTAGGTTTCCAGGTGCACACTTTTCATCTCTCAGCTTTCTATGTTGATTTACATGCACTTTTAGGTCATTTACTGAAGTATTACATCATATTAGGGTTAAGTGTTACGTCTTGCATTTCATTTATCTTTTCAAGCCATAACTTGGTGGTGAACCCCTCCTTAGTTTATAATTATACCCTAGAACAACCCTATTGCAAGATCTCTTTCTCCTTTGGATAGATCTTAGATTGAGATCTCTAGGGTTTTCCTTGAATGTGAGAGTGTGAATATTGTTGTTCTATCTTCCAAGCATAGAACCAACAAAATTCAATCTTTCAGAGGAAAAACTTAGGTTAGAGGAGCTGGTGGATCTAAATGAAATTATGATAAAGGAAGACATGGATACAAGAATATATGAGAAAGAAAAGACTCTAAGGGTGAACTATGAGGAGATATAAACAAGAGAAGAGGTATTTTGGAGAAATAAGTCTAGGGAATGCTAGTTGAAGGAAGGAGATCATACAAAATATTTCCACATGACAACCAAAGTAAAAAGAAGTGCTAATAGGATCTCATAAATAAAAAATGAAGAGTGAAAAAGTATGCAATACTCCAATGAGATCGGAGAATTGGTAGTAGCATATTTTAAGAACCTCCTGTTGAAGGAAATCATCTTGCAGGACCAAAGCACACAAGATATTCTAAACAATATTCCAGTTTTGATAAATGAAATACAAAATGAGGTTCTTATGAGAATAGTGATTAAAGAGGAAGTTAGAACAACAATATTCTAAATAAGATTTGATAAGGCTCCAAGTTCAAATGGTTATTTAGCAAGGTTTTACTAGACATTTTGGAATATAGTTACCTTGGACATCGTTAGAGTAGTTGAAGAATCAAGGAAGAAATAAGTCATGCTAGGTGACATTAATAATACTTTTATCATGTTGATTTTGAAAAAAGTAGAAGCATTAGAAGACTACAGACCCATATTCTTGTGTAACATAGTTTACAAGGTAGTCACAAAGGTGATGGAAAAAAAGATCAATATGATTTTTCCAACTGTTATCTCGAAAGAGCATAGTGGATTTTCCCCAGGAAGGAAAATCACAAAAGACATTATTCTGGCACAAAAAGATATTCACACAGTGTAGAAAGTAAAGGTGGATTGAATGTTAATAAAATTAGACATATAAATGACATATGATCAAGTTGATAGGGAATTTTTGGTGGAGGTTCTAAAATTTTTTGGTCTTAGTCAAGGATGGATTGAATGGATAAAAGGATGTATTGAGGGCCTAAGATTATTAGTCTTGGTTAATGGGACTCCTCATGGCATTTTTAAAGTGATGTGAGGGTTGAGGAAAGGGGAACCCCTTTCCCCTTTTTTGTTTATCATCATGGTAGAAGAACTCAGGAGAAGCATTCAAGTAGAAAGATAAAATGGGAAGTTGAAAAGAATTAAGATAGCACCCAATATGGAACCCATAACCCATACTTAGTTTACAAATGATACAATGCTGTCGAGGTGGCCAATAGAAGAGAAGCAAGAGAAATAAGGAATTTTATGGACAAATATTGTCGAGCTTTGGGACAAAGTGTGAACTAGAGGAAATAAAAAAAAAAATTCTTCAATACAGATTTGAGAAGACAAATACAAATAGCTAGAATTATAGGGATTAGGAGGGGAACACTCCCAAGATAGTTTTTGGGCCTATCATATTTGGCAGAGCAAGTAAATCTCATCTTTGGGACAGCATACTAGAACATTGTAACAAAAAATTGGAAGTATGGAGAGGCAAGTGGCTCACAGAAGTAGGAAGAATATAGTAATTCTCAAATGAGTCATTTCGATGATCACAATTTATGCCATGTCATGTATGAGGTCCCCACAAATAATTTTTACCCAAATTGAATGTTGGATGAGGATTTTTTTTTGGAATGGCAGTAATGAGAAAATTAAGATACCCCCAGTGTCTTGAGACAAGATTTCCAGACCAAAAGAGGTGGGAGGAATTGGATTAAGGAAGTTGCCTATAATGAATACAACATTAGGGGTAAAATTAGTATATAATATGTATCATAAATCAAATGAAAAATGGGTTTTAAAGTTCTTTAGAATTGTTCTATCTAGACTCTAATAACCCACAAAGAATTTCAATGACACAAAATACCCCTACAGGCTTGGTGATCTAGAATTTTTTACTATTTTGTGGGGGATTGGTAACTAATCACCTCATGTTGGACATTAGAGGGGGACAAAGAGCTAATTTCTAGGAAGATTATTGGGATAAATTTAAGGTGATGGATGAGTTGGGGGTTTAGAAAACACTAAAAGTGTACTCATACATGAATGGTGAGGAAAAGTGGTAGATTATGCTAAATTCATGATAAAGGACAAAGTGCAGACATGGAAATGGAAGTCCCTCCAACACATATTTTTGAAGAAAAAAAAAAAGGCTAGGAAATTCTCTTAAGGTCTGCAAGGTGAATATTGGGGAAGGAGAAGATGAAATAAAATGATGCACAGTAAAGTTTGGGATATATAATGTAAGGATAGCATATGGGATAGATGTTAGCATTAGTTTCCTCTATAAATAATGGATAAAATTTCCATGCAATAAGATAACTTAAGAAAACATCATTATTTCTTTTCATGTGATAAGAAAACATCAGTTAAGTTTTCTTTCACTACCTCTTATCACCGCAGTTAAGCTTTCTTTCACTACAATTTCAATTCCTATGGTAGTTTTTGTAACTATTCTTCATGCATTGTTACCATTCAGTAAATATAGAATCTAATTTTTGGGCAGGCGCAAGAATTTGGTTGCACTTATGTGGCCAAATGGGAAAAAAATGGGGAAACACATAACGTGCTCACATTATAACGTGAGCGTGTTATGTGCTTTTAAAAGAAAAAACGTGCTCATGTTATGATAACCATGTCAAGCTATGTTGGCATATCAGTGAGACACTGTCCGTGTCTCCTCGATGCCAACATAGTCAGCATTTGATATCGCCAAGAGTCCTTACAATCGACAAGAGGTTATATCAAGTTCACCTATTGCATCGACTTCAGTTTTCCCTTCGGCAAGACTATCGCTCTCACCAGGACCTCACGTCGAGCCTTCATGTTAATCCGTGTGCATCCACTAGTCAGCGAGACTCATTGCTTTCGCCAGGACTTCATACTGAGGTTCAAAAGTCACATAGACAATAGAACTTACATCAGCAAGACTATCATCTTTCACCAAGAGATCATATCGAGGTTCAAAGACTTTCTCTGAAGTGATCAGTAGTCGGCAAGACTTTAGTTTGTCGCTGAGACTTCACACCGAGACCCCTTTAGTTACATCGAGCACCGAACAGTCAGCAAGACTTCACACATTGGTAAAACTTCTTACCAAGCCATCACGTGTTACTCCGAGGACACCAAGCAAATGCTATCAGCAAGACATACCACTCTTCACTGAGATTTTTTACCTAGTTCTCCAAGAGTTATACTAAAGACCCCTCATCATCGGCAAGACTCTCCATCGGCCATTGAGACTTCATACCGAAGTCATTGTGTCACCGCGAAGACTCCAAGATTTCCCCCATCGGCGAGACCTTTCTTCATCACTGAGGCTTCTTCCTAAACTAAGCCTTTTGGCCAAGGGTCTCCTCGATAAATGATATGTATGGCTTGTCGGCCATAGATCTCCACGTGGTAAGAGAACATACCGAACACAACATGTCACACCAAAGACTCCAATGTGTAACCGTTCAGCAAGACTTCTACAAGGTCACAGCGACCTGTACAAAACATAAGGTTACAAATCTGCTCATCGGCCAGACATAGAATTTGTCACACCGACTTGGCTCCAATAGAGGTCTCAGCCTATGGGATTGAGACATATTTTTCCAACATAGGACGGAGAGGGTTGAGAGGGAGAGGGTTGAGAGAGAGACCTAACAGAGGGA